>JAUZST010006339.1:0-14934 GCA_034779995.1 Parotocinclus haroldoi
ACACACACACACACACACACACACACACACACACACACACACACACACACACACACACACACACACACAAATCATATCTTCTATAGTACAAGTTAATTAAGTTTATGCATTCGCTGGCACCCTACCTGTATAGCTGTGTTGTGAGTAGTTATTACAGGCCAATTTCTGATTTATGTGCTCTTCTCAAGGGCAAATGGTCTCCATAGACACAATCAAGTGAGGAAGGCACTTCAAAGCTCTATTCATCCATTAATCCAGGAACTTATCACAGTCACACTTTTATGTTCTCTAAACATATATGAGTATTAACACCAGACATATGCAAAATTGGTTTGGATAAGTGTTTGAGATGGAACAGGCTTCCTCAGCCAAAACCTTAATCATGGATGAAGCTGCATGGCATTATGCCAACATTTTATACCAAGGTTGAAAAGGACGGTGTTTCTTGACAGCAAAGCATGGGCAGGTGAATGCTAAGCGAGGGTTTTGCCTTTTAAAATCAATGTAGCTGGAGGCAATGGAACTAGGCATTTGTAGCTATTTTATGCATATTGTCGAAATCCTTTTTTAGTTGACTTAGCCAGACACGTAGTACATGTATTATATGCTGTGTAACTATAGAAATGTTTTTTACATCGTGCATGAGTAACTCAGCATTGCTATAAGGAGATAAGGACGTAGTTTCCAGTGAATTTTGTAATGTCGTGTGATCAGTAGATTCATGTCTGCCCTGTTTCCTGATTTGATGTTAATTGTATATAAAGAATTGACTGCAAAGATAATGTATACTCTCCCATTATTCAATAGTTGTCCATTTATGCCTTTCTTATCAGTAGAAAATGTAAATGTCAGTGAAGCCAACCAAAAGAAAACATTTTCGCCATCTGTGATATGTATGAAATTGTTCGAAAACATGCCAAACTAGACTTGAGGATATTACATGTTTTTCGCGAGACATCAGTTTGATTGAGACTGTTGGCAGTAATGCTCATACATTTTCTCAAACACATTTTCAAATCATTGCTTGCATTAAGTCCGTTAAGTCAATGAAATGGCAGTTTGTTAAAAGTCAGTTATGTAATCTGTCATGGCTGGCAGAAATGGGATTCCAAAAACATTAATGGATATAAAGAGCAGGGTCATGTAAGCACAGAGCAGAGCCCCAACTTATGTACAGTATAAATCTTTACTCATATCTTCAGCTGTTTCTGTAATATGATCTGAATGAGATTTCTAAGAAAGCATTTATTGGTCGATTTCCGACTAGCCAAAAATGTAATGTTTATTACATGCTGTGGTCACCCAACTGTCAGAAAGAGAGAATGTTACATTTGAAACTTGCCAGATACTCCCCATAATTACACAATTGTGAACCATTTTCACTTCTTATTTTTTTCTGAGACTATTATTGTACCTTGGTGTATATGAAGCTTTGTATATCATAATGGCTAAAAGTTTTTTTTCCTATTAGACCCTTGGCTGTTTAAAATGTAAGCTAGGCAATGATAGATATGTTTGTATGAGGAGTGCACCGTTGTTTCAAAAATATGTCTTAATTTACACTAATCTATGCAGTTATCAAATTAGACAGTCACGTGGAAGCAGGACAGTCAGGTATGGTTTGGGTTTGGGTATGGTTCACATCATCTAGGTGAACAGGAATACGAATAATGAACATTAATAAGATAAAAAGGCGATACCAGTCACACTGAGTTGACTCAGTGTGATTCAAAACATCCATGGACTGGCAGTTCTGTGGAAGGAAATTGTAATGTTGATAATTAGTACTAAGGCTAATTCAACTGCACGATAACAGAGAGGAAACCCAGCTGGTCAAGTCAAATTGCTGCCCATGAAAAATGACCATCAATCTAACAGAAAAGCATCTCACAACACTTCCTTGAGGCAGATGCACTATAACAGCAGAAGGCACTGAATTCTACGTCTGACAGATTAATTTTAAAATGTAGCCTGGGCTGATGAATCTCAATTCTGCTGAGTTACAAGGAATATAGAGTGAGAATCTGGTGCAAGCAGCATGACTTCATGGACCACATCTACCATGTGCCAACAGCTTAGGCTGGTGGAGGGACTGTAATGCTGTGGGGAATATTTTCATTGAGTCTGTTAATACTATTCAACCACTGTTTGATTGTCACAACGTCTTTGAGTATTTGTCCGGGGGTGTGCTTTCATGAAAATGATTTGCACTTATTCAAAAGTCTACGTACAGCATAAAAAGAAATTGTAAACTGGTTTCATGAACATGACTGTGATGATTTCAGTGTTCTTCAGTGGCTTTCACAGTCACATGCCCCCCCAGTATTAGTATATCCTTCTAAAACGTGATTGGTAAGTGTAGATATTTGCTAGCACTGACTCAGTCCCAGAGGGATAATACATGTCTTATCTTATACGATGAAGTTATTCATTAACAGGCTCTCTTTAATATAACTTAACTTAGTTAAACTGCTGATTCTGTTCACTGTTCTCACAACTTTTAGTAACCTTTAGTAACGATGTAATTCTGAACTCTGAACTCACTATAATGGCAATTGATGCTGATAGAGACATTGAATAATATCAACCAACCAACCAACCAACCAACCAAGCTAACACGTTTTCTAGAACATTCTGTAGTGTATAGTAAATTTGCCTTCATGAGTTCTTGTAACGAGGTTCTAAAACGTTTTTCCAATCTACAATGTGCTGTTTTTGTTAGCAATGTGTGTTTTTATTAGTTGACTTGCAGCACATAGTAATTGGATTATTTATCATATATATGTAACACGATTTAGTATTATGGATTGCACATATAAAAACTTCAATAAATTACAGAAATTTAAGTATGTAACCTATCAGATAAAATGTGCTCTACAGATCATAGAGTTTCTTTTGGTATTGAGCAGTCTTGCTTTACTAGAGTTATCCAAGCGTTTTGCTGCTTTGTAATCAATACACTCCACTTTCATAAAGAAAATTTGTCCCTGCCCTTAGAGAGTATCTAATAACTGAACAACATGGTAATAATTAAAATGTTTACATAATGTAATTGTTTCAAGTTTCCATTCTTAAAAACCAGGCATTTTATTAAAATGTCTTTGCTATTATTATGAACCATGTTTACTGTAAATTGGTGCTGTGACAGAATTATCAGTGAGTGACCACAGGCACTCTTTTCACAGATTCTAGAACTAGTTACAGAAAACTCAACTAGCTAAACTAAAGTACTAAAATACACATATACACAACAGAACATATTATAGGCATTTGCCATTTCTTACATGCAGTGATTTCGTACAATTACATAAAGATAAATTCTTAGAACTGTGGATTCTGGATTCTGTGGGTCTGCCACTTTTTAATGAACTTTCGTTAGATGTTAAACTGTATATTGTTTACTGTTCAGTATTTGATTTCAGATGTACACTATGGTTTCCCGATGGGTTTCTTAAAAAGGGTACCTGTTTCTCGCCTTTTATTAAGAGAAGACTTTTGACTGCATGTGTCAGTCTTTGATGTGCTGCCCCTGCAATGCCTCACTACTGCAAATGAGATTCATCGGAGACACCGAACAAGACAAATCAATTCAATACAGTCTTGTCATTCATACACACATCTTTTCCCATCACAGGTCTGTCTCCTCTCTCTCTCTGTATCTTCCTCTGTACTCCAGTTTCAATATTCCCTGACTTATGAAATGCAGAATTTCATTTTTTGGAGGGATTTGAAACCTTCAGTTATCTCAGGCTTTCCAGCTTATTCTTTATTCAAAGCTTCCGACTTATTCATATGCGACTCTCCATTGGAGAAAAGATAACTATCTCCTCTGGCTCTAACAGAAAGAGAGAGGGAAGGGAAGAACACAATTTTTTTGCACTGGGAGCCATGCCAGTTTGCCAGCGAGGCTGATTGGCACGCTCAGTGGGTAAACAACACTCGATCTTTTAACCGGCATCTGTCCCTTTGTAGCAAGAGTGTGTGTGAGCCTGTATGGGTTTGTCAGGCTGATCAGGGCAGGATATGAATATTGCTCTGCAAGTCTGACACTGATTGGCACAGCTGGTATTTAATAAAATGGGAAGTCTCTCAATCCTGCTATGTTTCTAAATATAGTAAAACATAACATGTTAACCCTTTACGGACTGACACATTTACCACAAACAGAGGGAAGTGAAACTGGGCCTAGTTACATGAATGTAAACGTCATTTGTTTTTGCATGCTTTAGTGTCTTTGGTGAATAGAAATGTTCCCAGTTTTTACTTGTCTTTAGGTGGGTGTTGTTTTCTGTGCACCTGCATATACACAATGTTACATAAACTGCATTCCTTTGTGTGTATATTCAGGAATTACCAATGTGGGTGATATTTGAAATACAATTTGAAGAATGTAATTTGCATTTTGGGGTTTGTGGAGAAAATGTGTGTAAAAATCTATCTTTTAAGATTGATACATGATGATATCCATGTAATGGTAATGCAGTTGTGCTCTTTTTACTGTAGTCGAAGAAGTCTCTCTGGCTAAGCTTTCACTGTACCTGAACATTGTGCCTGTAGCATTATGTTGACACCCCCACCTGGAGATTATTTGCTTTTTGTTTATAGCACATTGCAGAAGTGAAACATTATTCTTCCAACACATTTTACTACACTCTGGTGCCTTTTACCCATGTTTACTTGGAACCACAAATATACTGCTCACAAAATATTTCAATATCCCCTAATTTTTGGGAGCATTGTAGTTTACTGTGCATTTACACATAGAAAAAGGAATGTGGGCACTGCCGTTGAATCAAGAAAGCTCAGTCTAATACCTTAAAAGACACCAACCACAAATTTGGCCACCTCAGTAGCCCCAGAATGAATGCCATATTTAATGCCTTGTAATTGAAGATGAGACATCAGGGTTTTTTTGGTGTGCAGTTTTAGTTTAGTGAGCACCTGTAATATGCTGAAGTTAATGGTGTCATGCAATTAGTGCTTTGGCTGTTTGGTGTGTGTGTGTGTGTGTGTGTCCCTTTACCTTCAGTTGGCAGCCCCTTAATTAAACATCTTCCCACATGCCTGCATTACATGTGTTACATTAGATAGATTATTTTATCTGAAAAGATGTGCAATGTAGACAGTATAAAGTACAAGCATACACCTGAAGGCATTGCGGTGTAAGGGACTTGCTTAAAGGCTTAACCATGCTTCTCTGTCAGTCCAGAGATTTAAACTCCGAGTCATTTGATCACTAAGCCACAGCATTAACTACTGATCTATGACTGGTCAGAACTGCCAACAAACCTGTAGTTATGTTTGGCTTTTATCCAAACACTGGAGAAACATTTATGGAGAGAAAATGTAATTATAAAAAGAGTATTGAAGCTTCATATTTCAATGCTTAAAGCCATCGAAACAGAATGTTTTATCAACCAAAGGGGTACTACTGATCTAATCCTTTAGAGTACAAACCATTGTATTGCACAGTGTTTTAAAATGCATCTTTTGCTTACCTGTGTGTGTGACTACATGTGGAACTGTCTGAGATTCTGAGTAATGGGGTGTGTAATTGAAGCACTTCTGTAATTAAACTGCATTTGGACTGTAATTAGATGTGCTGCTGATACTATGGAATTGTGGACTGGCACAGGGCTTAATCAGATAAGTGAATGAATTTGTGGTAGGGGCTGAGGGAGAGAAGTGGGGCAAGGGTACAGCAATGGGGTGTTAATTGAAATGTTCCTAAGCAGCTGATCAGAGAGTAGCTTGATGAAGGAGGAAGCTTCCTGTCAGGCTGCTGAGATGCGGATTGACTTACAGCCTTTAGGCCTTGCTGACTTACATATATGCACATAGCCTTAGTTTTGTGTAGTCGGCTAGCTCCTCCTTAGGAAGTTGGTGGTTTGAGAGGATTTACAGAACTCAAGTCCCAAAAACAACAAGTATCAAGATTAGTAAATGCAAATGCAAATTAGTAAGAACGTAAATTGAATAAATCTGTCCCAAACCCCCATAAAATTCACATTGGGATTATGTACTTCACTCAAGTTGTACTTGACAATGAATTCCGGCATTTTATTTTACAAGTCATAGAGAACAGAATTTGACAAGTTGCGATGTGGCCACGTGCCAATTCATGACTGTATAGTTAATACTTAGATAGTATAATTTAATCATAATATAACTTTGATCTATTAGCTAGGTATTAATTTGCTGCTTAATGTGCCTCAGTAATGTGATTTATCCATGTTACAAACCTTCTTAACACATCATCCTTCCACTTATACCTCCATTTTAGATCTAAATACAGCTAAAGCATGTAATATATATTTTATTGGTAATAGTATTTTTAACAGAAATGTTTAATGGGGCATGTAGATTGGTGGTTAGGGCCCTCTGTAGTTGGGCATGTCATAGACTAGTATTGACAGAATTTTATATACAGCTACACATGCTTCTACTGTGCAGAATGACTTGCACTGCATTCATTTGCTGATTGTCTAAGAATGGGTTCGTATTGAGTAATTCATTTATTCAAATGTAAATCTCTTCATGAAGCTCAACTGGCAGGGAACTGGGCAAACTTGCACACGCAAAGTGATACATACATTCTGTATAAAACTACATCTGTTTGCCTTTATAGCCATTTCTTCCATGTCTTTGTATTTCTTATTGCATGCCGCATTTGAAACGACTGTCCATTTGAAATGTCAGTCACTATTTACAATCTTGGAAGATGCTCGTATGTACGCCAAGGAGGGAGTTTTCTGCTTTCATCCTCTGTCTGGCACAGCTAATAGCATCTCATGGGAGAGAGGTTAGAGAAGGGAGTAAGAAAGACAGGCAGGATGCTCATCTGTATTTTCTGAGGTCTATTTATGGCCAGAGTCAAGTGAAAGTCTGTTTATACAGCACTATGCAGGAATAAAAAGTGGCTTCATGTCAGAGCAGTGGAATGAGTGGGTGGAATACTACACTTTAATGTCAGTGTTACATCCAAAGGTACTAGCACCTTATCTAGGCAGTTTGTGGCATAAAAGTAGTATGGGAGACAAGAGCAAGATAAAGACAGGGAGAAAGAGAAAACCTGTGATTTGACTTGAGGTAGTGTTTTCATAAAGTGCGTGAGGCAGTCTAAAAAGAGACGTCATTAATTAATTCCTGTATACTGAGCTTTTTCACACACTCGGAGATAGGAAAAGACATCCTGCTAGAATGAAAGTTTGAGAGAGCAGGCAGTTTGCTGTTCTGCGCTGTAGAAAGAGGTCATGTATCCTCAGCGTTAATGGATTCACACTGAACTTCTGTCTCTTAGCTGCAGAGAAGCAATACTTCTAAAGATCAGTGGTGCCTGTCTGTACAATACATCAAAGGGCAGCAAGACACTATATGCGGTCCTTCTGCAAGCTTAAACCTGACTGGTCTTTTTCCACACTAGGCCTAGGAATAGTGTAAATGTGCATATTCATAATTTTTTTTGCAGAGTGGGTGCTTTTCAAGTATTTAATCAAATAAAACTGTTATTCCACTGTGATTCATGTACTGTGAAATTCAATGCATGTAATATAAATTGTCGTTTAATTAATTCAAATATATGTAATGCAGAAATAAGGTTAACATATAAACTATCTGTATTAAAATATTAATTGGCCTCCTCCCTGACTTCCTGGGAATTTCATAGTACATGATGTGGGTAATGAAGATGTACAGTATACAGTCTGTGTACTGTATATATTATACCTATATACACTGCTCAAGAAGATTTGTGAGTGATTAATTAGGGGGTATTTCAAAATGAAATATCCCCTATTTTTTGTGAGCAGTATAGTATACACTATAGACAAAGGTGGACACTTAGAAGTATGCAAATTTAAACATGGATATTAGTGTCTTAATGGTCCAACAAAAGGTCTGCACGATACAAAGTAAACCAGTGCAGTGCATTGTGTGATAACATTGTTCAACACTGCAATGATGATATGATTTGTGAACTATTTGAGTGTGCAATAGAGCATCAAAAATGCCAACAGCAGATCAGATCAACAGGACAGATCAACATCTTGAATAAGATAAAACAAATGATAATGGTCCAAGCATTTTGTGCAACGCGGAGCAGTATTCCCGGAACAACCATTAATAATACAAATAAATACGTCAATAATATAATTTTTAAAATGTACAATAGAAAAAGGTAAAATGCAATGTTTTCTAAATAGCAACTTTGTTACAATTTCATTAGAATAGTTTAGAGCTCCCTTTGCTGCTGCACGTGGGTAATGCAATTTGAATTTGACGTTATAACTTTATAAACTTCATCGCCTGTCTTTTAATGTGCCAGATGTGTTTATCATGATAATTATAAAAATACAATTAATCGTATTGGCCGATTTGCCTTTGTACTTGTTCTACTAGATTTTGGAACATTTCTGTGAGGTTGGCTTCTGATGTTAGACAATAAACCCTGGCTCGCATTCCAGTGCAAAGGCATTTGATGGAGTTGGAGTGAAGGTTCTGTGAGAGTTCTCATTTAAAGTTGGAAGACCAGTTCTATATGGACTACGTTTAAGGACAGGAGGGCGGAAAATTGATGAATTGACTTGGAAGTAGAAAACTGTTAATGTGTTGTATTGAGACCCACTGCGGTATTCAGTACAATCCATTCCACTTTGAAGTATGTTGCAAGTGAATGATGGTGCAAAACTCAATATTTAGAAGGGGTGCACACAAGCTAATCATTCTATATAGTGTAGACCGTATAGGGAAAATGTGAAAAACGAAATTGTACATTTGCCTTTATCATGAAAAATGAATTTACAGAGAAATCTGAATATGCACCAAATTTACAATGAGGCTTGTCTGTTCATAATAGCGAGTAGCTATAGTTACACAATAGTTCCATATCCTATTTCTTTAAAAAGCTGTGTCCTTGTTACTAGGCTTAGAAAAGGAGAGTCGATTTGGAGGTGGTTTCACTCTTTGGACGATCAATTCAGCTGATGTATTTGTTTGAGACTTAAGCACACATATACCCACAGCCATCCAGACATATGCACTCAAACTGTTAAGCTCCTAAGAGAGGAAGTGGATCTATGGAGTTTAAATGAACTGTAGTATAGATTCCCCACTGTACAGCTATTGACTCTTCCTTCAGATATAATTGAGCAGTGCTATCCCATATGCGGTACTGTGCAAAAGTCTTAGATTTGTTGCTTTAGCAATGGCATAATGACAATACTTAGTTATTTCCCAGTCTCTTTGTCTGTCTCTGTATGTAATTATTTCTTCAGAAAATATAGAAAGTTTGTAAGCAGTATTAAAAAATAAACTGGCATAAAAACATGAAAAAACATCTTCTGTAGGCACCAGTAGCAAGTATATAGAGCCTATTTCCCTTACATTTTAGCAATAGCATTATCTGGCAGTTTAATGATCGTACCAAGTTGACCCTTCACCAGTCCAAAATGGTCTTTTTCTAAAGTTAGTAGCACTTTTTTTGTATTAAGTCATACTAAATACTGATTACTCATACTTCCTGCAGATGCCATTTTGTTCTTATTTTTCTCTGTTTCTTGTACAGTCTCTGCACATAATTGCTAAATTATCTGTTTGTGTTTTAATATAGAGACTTGTAAATAATTATATATGGTCATTATACCCTTACTAAAACAACACATCTAATGGCCAAAGTGATAGACTTTTGCTCAGTACTAGTGCAAAAAGGTGTTACAGTGTGAGTTTAATGTGGAGGTGTGTGTGTTGCATGTCTGGAACATAGGGCATTGGGACACCATGGTATGTCTAATTATGTGTATCTCTATAGTCCATGACATTATTATTTGCAATATTTTGTCAGGAGCTAGTGTGGGGGTGCCACTGGTCTGTACTGTGCATCTCACAGACTGAGTCTGCAACTTGAGGAGCACAAAGATAGGAAGCCTCTGACAAGGCACAGCACAAATTTACATTTAGAGAGTCAGGGAAGCCCATTAATGGGCACATCATTATTGGGCACCTGATCATTTCTGGTCATTAGCAGGGACCTGACTGGACACCGGTGAAATTTAACCCCTGCGTAAAATGCATCTGAAATGTCAGCTGGTCAGTGGCAGGATACAAACACAATTGGCACAGTGGTACCTCACTTGTTCACAGTGCTGAACCACCCAATGCAGCTGACCTATTTTTTTCAAACGCAGACAGCCAACTTCTACAGTGAGCACATACCCACAAGGAAGAAAGTGCCACTTCTGTCTCGATTAGCTGGTGGGGTTGCTGTTGCAAATGATCCCTGTGTGAACTTTCTTGTCTCAGACAGCCATTTGTGTCTGTGGGACTCTATGGTGATTATATTTGACCACTGTGCCAAGCAAGGGCCTCATTTTCTTAAATGTATTCTGTTTGCTATGTCCCACCTAGTTTGTTACACCAGTGGTTGCTCAACCCCTGTCTTTCTGTCTTATTGCCTCTTCGCAAGTGTGATGCCAGGTAAGACAGGTTCTGGCCTAAACGTTCTACTCATAAGTTTATGTGACCTGAAGGAGATGGTACGTGGTTAATGTGGGGCGCTAGAGGGTCAGGGAATCTCATAATGTTAAAACCTGTCCAGGGGATGAAGGGCTCTGTCCAATTTAAGCAAGCCATTTCCTCAATTTTCACTGCTTATCAGCAGTAGAAACTAGGATATATCTATATACAGTGCAGTGCAAAAGTCTTAGCGCACCATTAGATATGCCATTGTTTTAGCAATAAATATAACACATATATTGTATATTTGGTATGGCCATATATACAATTATTTATCAGTCTCTTTAGTAGAATAGGGCATCACAGTAGTCACAGTCGTTAATGTGATTGCCTCATGGGCCCAGCATTTGATCCCACCCCGATTTGATCTCAGCCCTGGACTCATTCATGTATGGAGTTTGCATGTCCACCATATGTTAGTGTGGGTCCAAAGACATATGCTAAAACTGGCCCAATTTGAGTATGCAAGACTAGATAAAGAAGTAGCCATAGTACTTATTCCACTAGTTACAACATGGCCTTATGTATCCATGTTTCTCCCTGCTCCAATTCAATTTAATAATCTATTTGCATACTGGCGCATGCAAATAATGACCTGCATGTATGTGGTATGATTGTATGTGTGTGACTTGTATGTGTGTAACCTATGTATATTAGAGCTTATGTAAAGGAGTCTCTAATTATGCGTGTCTCTAATTAATATTGTGTGTAGGAGTGCTACACAAGTGGTGGAGCAGCAAGAGTTTTAGCGTACTCCTTTCCCTCTCTTCATTAAGCTTCCAGTGCAGCATTGCTATTTTCTAATCTCATGGATAATGTATGGTACAGTAGAGTAGTCTCCCTGGAGCTGGCAGCCGGGGTGGTAGGAACAGGTTTGGCCCTTTGATCTAACCCAGTGAACAAGCCTCCCAGTCAAGAATACACCCACACCTACATAAAATCTCAAATTTAAACTCATCTTTGATCCTCATTAAAGAACCAGCAGATTTAAAAGATCCGAGCGCAGGGTGGTGTAGTGTGGGTAACAGTGAAAGGTAGCAGTGAATGTATGGTGGATTGCTGGTATGGGGTGAAAACCAGAAGAGACCAGCAGTAAGGGCAAACTAGGATGCCAATAATCTGAGAACAACACTGTGTCTGTAGACAAGATGTGCTAAACTTTGTGTAATGTTCCCAGAGCTTACAATATGCCATCGCCATTGTTCATAATATGGCTGTATTTAAAATAAATTATTATAATTATATATAATTATTAGTGTAGATAATAGCATAATCATTTAGATAATATCATGAATGTTGCAGTATGGCATGTCAAGATCATGTTTAGCCTTTATGTTTTTTTCTGGGCATTCTGGACCACTTGGTCATTTGTTTACTATACGTACCAAATTAATATAGACATGCCTTTTGATCAGAGGTCTTGTATCAGCCATACTCACTGCTGGCAGGTTCATAATATGGAGTTTACAAATGTGGAATCTCCTAACACAAACAGCCAAGAGAATGTGTTGAGAATTTCTGCTTTTAGCTTTTAGACTCTCCTACAACAAATTGGAAACTATGAGTCAGGCTTGTAGTTATCAGTCACCTCATAGTCATGTTCCAAAGTCTGATAGAAAGCAAAAGAGATGTACTTGAAAAGAAAAAAAAAAACAAATCCGGACGATTATAATCTATCTTTAGGCTGCAAGACAAAATATTATTGTTTCAAAAGGGTAGAAGGTTTTTCTATAGGCATTGGGAGCCTACATTACCAACTACACAGGGCACAGAGGCTTTTAAGTACTTACATTCAACTTTTCTTTATTTAGACTTGGTTATTACCCTAGTTAAAACTACAGTACATCAAAACCAATTTTATTCCAAATTCCAATGCGATTTCTATAAACATCTCCAGTAGTTTGCATGTAAATATGTTGCTCCTTCAACCTTGCGGTTGGAAATGTATAAACAGGTTTGTTTAAAATGGACATATGTGCTCACTGTAGCCAGCATGCAGTGAAGCTGGATGCTATCCCATGCCAACTGAAATATCATGCTGCTTAACAAGGCTTAAATAGACTACCTCAAAACACACTCATTTTCACATTTTCATTATTTTTGCCAAACATAAATCCAACCAAACCTGATTGTCAGTACATTTTGATTTGGGTGTATTTATGATTGATTTGTCTTCAATCAATCATGGCAAGAGTGACATAAAGTTGGGCTTTTTAGTGTGTTATCTTGAAAAATGTGCCAGTGTGAGCACATGCACTGAGTAGAACAAAATTAATTTTAAAACTACCTAGCTTCAGTATATACAGTCAGTGGTTAGAACTTGTATGTGTGATAGTAAGGTTTGGGGTATAATATGCAGTTTTAAGAATGCTTTAACTTGTAAAAAAAACATGTGACTATAATATGTCTCCCAATTGTGTAATTGCTGTGTTGAGCCGACAAACCATAGGTGTTACATGATAGGTGTTAATAAGCATCATTGACAAAAACACACACCCACACACATTGAGAAGTAGGGAGATCAAAAGTACAGTTAACTTAAATAGTTAAACCAGATTTATCTTCTTTACCTGTTTTCTAGCTCACAAGCTCGACCGATATCTCATTGCTTTGATATACACCTACACCATTTCTCACTCTTCTTTATACACAGTGCTTAACATTCAGCATTCAACATTTAGAAATATTCCTTTTTTAGTACGCATTTAACCTTGTGATTATTTGAGAATGGGCAATCTGGCAAATAAAGATGTGGAGGTGAATACTAATTGAGGATACAATGTGAAGAAAGCAGTTTGATGACAAGGGTTTGTTAAGACCACATTTTCTTTTTTCTGGTTTACTTCTCTCACAGTTCTGACTTATTCTGACACAGTGTGACAGGACATAATGACCTCTGCTTGCGCGCTATGAATGTAAACACATAGTTTGACACATACCTAGAGGCATGTGTGTGCACAAGTGTGTGTGTGTGTGTGTGTGTGTGTGTGTGTGTGTGTGTTACCCCTGAGCCATACTGGCATAATGAAAATGCTCTTGAGTATTGGCGGTATCAGGTGTGCCCTATTTGCCACACACACATTCCCTTGCTAGCCAGTCCCTTACTCCCTCACTCATCATTCTACACAATACTGCGTAACACTTTATATACCATTACTACTAGATTTAGATTATCCTGACTACCACTAGGCTTCTCTTTTCTCTTTCTCTTAACACTTCAGTGCATATATAGTCCTGTGCTAAGGTTTTAGGTACATGAAAGAAAAACCTATAAAGCAAACATGCCTCCAGGAATATAACAATAAAAAATCTATAAAGAGCAATGGATGTCTATAAAGAGTTTTCATTAACAAGGCTGAAATAAGATCAGTGTAGCCACACATTGCCTTTCCAGCATCGTTATAATTGGCTTTGGAATGCACCTACATGGAAATAGAGCTGTTTGTTTTTTTGCTTAATGTTCATTTCATTTTTTCAAATCTAAATAAAACTTTTTTTTAACCATAAGCTTATGAGTGCGATAAAAATGAGACAGTCAAATCCTGCTATCTGGGCTCCTGGTATAACATATGAATCTTAATATACTGCTGTACAAATATATACTGCTACTATTTACTAAATTTGTGAGCAGTGCAGTAAATTTAGCGACTATGGTGGCATAGTGGTCAATGTACTGGACTATGGACCAGGGTTCAAATCCCAACTTGGCCGCAGTTGGGTCCCTGAGCAAGGCCCTTTACCCACAATTGTTTGGATTGTAATACTGTATTAATTATAAGTCATACTGGATAAGGGCATCTGCTAAATGACATAAATGTAAAGACAACTCTAGCTACTGCTGTGACAAATTATATTATGAAAACTCGTAAAGTAGTAGAAATGGATTCTGTACATTACCTAGGCTTTTGTTCAGGGGTGAATTAGAAGCTGATTATTGTTTACTTCATTTTATAGTACACTGTTTAGTGCAAGTATAAGCACACTGAGACAGCAGAGGACATAATATAGGCACATGCACTGGCAGCATGGAACAGTTGCTTACCAGCGGTCTGAGAATGTAACCCCAGTGCGTAGATGTAACCCCTTAAGTATATTTGTGAAAGTAAATAGCATTGCAGTGAAAAAGCTAGAGAGCAAAGCCACACTTTTTACAATGAACATTGTGTCAAAGCAGCTTAACAGAGTTAAAAAGTAACACACCAAAAACAGAACAAAAAACACTGTTGAGCAAGACAGTGGACATACTCCCTCAGACTCAGAAATACAGGAAGAAACCTTGGGAGGACCCAGACTCCACACGGACCGATACTTTTAGGGTATTCTGGCAGAGTGTTCTGGCAGATAATACACACACACAGAGACACACACACACATAATATATATATATATATATATATATATATATATATATATATATATACGCCT
>JAUZST010006340.1:0-14934 GCA_034779995.1 Parotocinclus haroldoi
AAATAATATAATAAATTGCTATAATAAGTTCTATAATAAAATACTATAAGAAGTTCTATAATAAAATACTATAATAAAATACTATAATAAAATACTATAATAAGTTCTATAATAAAATACTATTATAAGTTCTATAATAAAATACTATAATAAATACTATAATAAGTTCTATAATAAAATACTATAATAAGTTCTATAATAAAATAATACAATAAATGACTAGAATAAATTCTATAATAAAATACTATAGTAAATTACAATAATATATTATATAATACATCACTATTATAAATTCTATAATAAAATAATGCAATAAATGACTAGAATAATTTCTATAATAAACCAGTGCAATAAATGACTAGAATAAATTCCATGATAAAATACTATAATAAATTGCAATAATATATTAAAAAATACATCACTATAATAAATTCTCGAAATAAAATACTACACTAAATGGCGATAATATATTACAATCATATACGATACAATAAATGACTAATCATTTCTATAACACAATACTACAATAAATGGCTATAATATATTACTATAATAAAGGACTACAATAAATGACAAGCATATATTATACAATAAATCACTATAATAAATCGCATAATAAAATACTGTAATCAGTTCTATAATAAAATGATAGAATAAATGACTATGATATCTACGATCATAAATCGCTATATCACATTTTAAAATCAATTTTGTTTTTCATTTCGGTGATCATTTCATTGATTCCAATGATGTTCTTGACTTCACAAATTAACGTAAGTCGTTACTTAACGAACATCCAGTCCGCCCATGGAGGTCGGGTCCCTTTTTGAGCCTTGGTTCCTCCCAAGGTTTCTTCCTTCTCCTTTCAGGGAGTTTTTCCTTGCCACTGTCGCCCCAGGCTCGCTCCCTCCTTTGCCTGGCCTTTTAAGACAAGACAGGATTGCGAAGCTGCTCTGAGACGCCGCCGCATCAAAGTGTGTTCGATGTGTGTCGCAAGAAAATCGGATTCCTCTTTCGCGTTCTAATTTCCTAACTCTGTGGCGAATTCACTCCCCCCCCCCACCGTCAAATGAATGAGGGATTACGGAATCGATCTCGCTTTAAACATGCAGTTCAAAGAGTCTGAAAATCCATCGCTCGGCTCACGCGGGAGAAGATTAGATCTCTTAATTAGCGTTTTCATTCCGCCTCTTATTTACCAGGCGGGGATCCGAGGACGGCTTCCCGAGCGTGAGCTTCCGGGACGCTGTTATCGCTCGCTCCGGGAAGCCTCTCTGACCCTGCGCTCTTCGCGAGGTTTTCCAATCCCCTCAATGTGAAACGCGGGACGCTCCGAAGGTCTCGGCGGATCCTCTTGTAATTTGGCCCCTTGCTCTAGGAGCCGAGCTCTCGCCTTGAAAGCACCGCGTCCTTTGCCGTTAACGTCTGATCCGTCCTTGTCAGGCGAAGTCACGGAGCGGGGACGTTGCCCGATAGCCTCTGGATCGGAGATGACCGGCCGCCCATCGCTTGCTTCGCCAGGAGTCGTCCTTCTCAAATGGCAGGGGGCATTATCAGGAATTTATTTAGGGACTGTGGTAGCCTAGCGGTTAAGGCGCTGGACTCTAGAACAGAGGGTTCAAATCCCACCTCTGCCAAGTTGCCACAGTTGGGTCCTTGAGCAAGGCCCTCAACCCACATATTGCTTGGATTGTAAGTTGCTCTGGATAAGGACGTGTGCTAAATGCTGGAAATGGAAATTCTTATTTTGGTTCCCTCTTCCCATTTGCGGCCACGACCGGACACCATTAAGGCATGCCTGGGCCGTGGGAGGACAACCGGGTACCCGGGGTAAACCCACGCAGACTCGGGGAGGACACGCGGACCCAGAAGCACGGCATAGTTCTTAAAGTAAGCACTGTACCTTCAGGCTGTGAAGTGATTATTAACAGACTCTGAGCTCCTAACCCATAAGTAACTCCATATTCTCTTTTCTCTCCGAGCTGCTGTTCCGGAACAAGTTCCGGCACCGCACTCAGACGTTCCTCCGCCTCAGCATCGCTCTACTGGTCTCCAGGAACAGAAACCAGTCCCGCCAAACCCGGGCCACACCCCCAATAATGTCCCGCTGGGGAAATTCCGTTTCGTTAATGAACCGAAATTGTATTATTTACCTAATTTGATTTCATTTCTACGAACATCCGGGCCACCCATGGAGGACGGGTGCCTTTTTGAGTCTCGGTTCCTCCCAAGGTTTCTTCCCTCTATATTCCGAGTTTTTCCTTGCCACTGTCGCCCCAGGCTCGCTCAATTCGGATTTGGCCAAATATAAATAAATCTGACTTGACTTCAGTGTTGGTTCTGGACCATTTGAAGTGGGGTGCCGGGCCGCTGCCACTGGGTATGTCAGAGGGGCCCATTGCTTTGTACCTTGCGTAATTAGGAAGACTCGTTAATTAAGCCACCCCTCGTGTAAGAGGGAGATAAGGAGAGTTCGTTCCAGTTGTTGTCCCCCCTCACAGAGCCTCCGCCGTGGCCCCCGATAGCCCATGTTGAGGAGTTTAGCCTTCTTAATTGATTCATCGTTAATTACCAGGCAGTTCGCTGAGCAAAGGGGCTGGGTCCGGGCCACCCGGCAGATCTGTGGGTCTAACATAATTAAGGAAGCTTTGTTTTGGATTCCCGCGGGGAAGGGGGGGGGGGGAGGGGCGCTGGCGTTCTTCTCTGTTTGCATCATGACATTTGCCTGAAATATCACCAAATGTCAGAGGCCTGATGGAGGGGAAGCAGGCGGGACAGGACAAAACGAGCTAGCTCTGGGTGCTGCCTTCGACCCACCCACAGTCCTCTCAAGCAGGTAGGGCGAGAGATCTGACGGTCACCCTCAGCACCGTCCCGAGTCATGAACAACGTGTGAACAATACCCCCCAAAAAAATCCTAACCTAAGCGGATATTTCATTATTATTTATTTAAGTAGGTATGTCAGAGTGTGATAAACAAATAAAAAGTGCTCTAATGAAGACTTTTATTCTGTTCAAAATTCATTTACATCACATCCTTTACTCTTCATTGGCTTCCTAAATGGAAGGAAATTCATAAAACATTTTCTTTACTTTTTCATTCCTTTGAAAAATTTTTGTTTTTATTGATCTCGTTTGAAACTTACATTTGTTACCTGTAATAAATTCGACAATAAATTCTATTTTATCTCACTGACATAAATTCTATAATAAAATACTATAATAAAATTCTAATACTAATAAATTCTATGAAATGACTATAATACATATCTAATATAATATATCATATATAATATAATTCTATATGAAAGTACTACAATATATTCGATAAGAAATTCTGTGATAAAATGTCACAACAAATTACTATACAATAATATACAAGATACAATAAGTTGCTAGAATAAATCTAAATAAATTATTATAACAGATTACTGGAATACATTGTAAAAAAAAATACAATAATAAATTCTATAATAAAATATTGCAATAAATTCTATAAAAATGCTATAATAAATTCTGTAATTGAATACCATTATAAAATGTATAATAGAATACTATAATTAAATACCATAATAATATCTATAATTAAATATTGTAATAAAATACTATAATAAATTCTGTACTCAATGCAATAATAAATGACTACAATAAATTATATTATAAAATACTATAATAAGTTCTATACTAAATTACCATACTAAATTATATAATAAATTCAATAATAAAATACTAGAATCAATTCTATAATAAAATACTATAATAAATTATATACTAAATTACTATAATAAATTCTATTCTAAATTCGATAAGAAAATACTATAATAAATTCTATAATAAAATAATATAATACATTACTATACTAAATTCTATAATAAAATACTATAAGTTCTATAATAAATAACTATAATAATTTCTATTATAAAATACTATAATAAATTACTATACTAAATTATATCATAAAATCCTATAATATGTTCTATACTAAATTACTATAATAAATTATATAATAAAATACTATAATAAGTTCTATACTAAATTACTATACTAAATTATATAATAAATTCTATAATAAAATAATATAATAAATTCTATAATAAAATACTATAATAAATTCTATACTAAATTCTATAATAAAATACTATAATAAATTCTATACTAAATTCTATAATAAAATATAATAAATACTATAATAAGTTCTATACTAAATTACTATAATAAACGCTATAATAAAATACTGTAATATGTTCTATACTAAATTACTATACTAAATTATATTTAAAAACTATAATAAAATACTACAATAAATTCTATAATAAAATACTATATTATGTTCTATACTAAATTACTACACTAAATTCTATAATAAAATACTATACTATGTTCTATACTAAATTACTATACTAAATTCTATAATAAAATACTATATTATGTTCTATACTAAATTACTATACTAAATTCTATAATAAATTACTATAATAAAATACTATACTATGTTCTATACTAAATTACTATACTAAATTCTACAATAAAATACTATACTATGTTCTATACTAAATTCTATAATAAAATACTATACTATGTTCTATACTAAATTACTATACTAAATTCTATAATAAAATACTATACTATGTTCTATACTAAATTCTATAATAAAATACTATATTATGTTCTATACTAAATTACTATAATAAATTACTATAATAAAATACTATACTATGTTCTATACTAAATTACTATACTAAATTACTATAATAAAATACTATACTATGTTCTATACTAAATTACTATACTAAATTACTATAATAAAATACCATAATAAATTTTGTTTAACGGCACGCATTCTTAATTAAGCTTTTTAAAGCCTTTTCCTTTTCAAAGCCAAATAATGAAAAAAAAAACATGTTACTAAGCCTTTTATTATATTACCCTTTAATAATTTAGCAGTAGTTTCACTAGTCTGTAAAGTTATAAAATATGAAATGTTTTATCACCTATCTTTTTTAACTCTGTACCTGTGTTGGGATAGCAATGTCCTTTATTATAATTACAATTCCATTTTTAAAAATCATTTATTGTTTCATGTATTTTTTTTAAAAATGCGGTTTAAACGGATCAACTTTCTTCCTCCATCAAATTTATATTTCTGCGTCAAATCACTTTTTAAACCCTTTTTCAACCATAATAGATCAAGTCGCACGGCAAAATCCTGTTTTTTTTTTGTTTTTAAACCTAAAATAAAAAAAAACCAAACAATCATTTGTAAGAATTCAGTCGGACGTTAAACAAAAGCAATGAAACATTTGATGAGTTCCATTCTGCTCACAAATACGCGAACGAATTCCCGTTATTCATTTACCTATTTTCTTTTTCCTTTCTACATCCACCTTCATCAAAAGTTTCGAAACCTCTTTCCCACCTCTTTCGAATCCGCTTTTGGAAGTCGGTGTAAGCGTCTTGGGAAAGCGGCACAGTGATTTTTACCATTTACGTTTTCCAGCATCTTTGATGGCGTCCCAGTCAAAGTTTCCCTTTTCTTGTCACTCGAACTCGTTTTTAATATAATATATATTTTTTTTAGCGAATGCGGCCCTGAATCTGTTCTGTCTATAGTGATCACTGTATGAACGTTTATTTTATTTTATTTTTTAAATAAACATTTATTCTGAATCTGATCTGGTTTCTGAGCAGAGGCTCGGCCCAAACGACAATGTTTGCAGCCGACGTTTTTCATTAAGGTTTTATAAATAAATCGCCCGATTGAATCTGCGGCGGCTTCAGAGGATTTGGTGTTGGGTCTGTTTTCAGCGAGTGGCATGAATTATTACATTTCGAGAGGATTATTAAATTCCTGTTTATCAACCTGTATTTCCCCTGTGCTGCACATACATATGTAACACACAAAAAAAAAAGCTCGATAGTACACAGTCAGCACAACACACACACACACACACACACACACACACACGGTTAGGCCTCATTTTTCACAAAAAAACCTGCTTTTAGGCCACGACGTTGGTCTGGGGCTCAAAGCGCCTGGTCGACCTGCCAGTACTTTCTCACACCAAACCTACACTGTGCCCCCTAGAGGGCGTCTATCAAGCTGGATTGAGTTGGGAAACATACTGGTTTCGCACTGGTTTTGTTGTCCACCAGGAGGCCTGCGAGGTCGAAACCGTCCGGACACCGCCTTGCCTCTGGGGTTGGGCTAAACTTGAAGGCGTTTATGAGCCCTGGAAGTGGCTGGTAGTCCAGTGTCTAGGTTTTAGACCAAGCAGCTTGTTATGCTACGTCTCCATTTCCTCTTATGGCGTCTTTATAAAGAGCGACTTACAGTTCGCAAGGGCCTTGCTCAAGGGACCCAACTGTGGTAGCCTGGCGGAGGTGGGATTTGAACCCGTGGACCTTTCTGGACCACCAGGTCACCACAGTCCCAAAGGTAAAGACGACGGCACTGGACCGCGCATCCAGTGTTTAGTTCGGCTCCCACTGGACTCCTGAGCAAGACTTTTCACCCCCGACTGCCTTTGTACTTTAGAGTAACAGTTAAAGGGTAAGGATCTTGCTCGAGGGTCCAAGGTCCAGACCTTGGAACGGAATCTGGTGACACAATATGGCTGTGTAAGCGCAGGAACCCAAGCCTGAAGCATCAAGCTCGCTGGCCTTCTCTGTAATTGCTCGGCGACCGCCGCCGACAAGGCATTTCACACGGGCCAACTCAAAGCGAGAGGAACGCCTTCGCTCCCGATCCGTTTTCACGCCCCTTGCAAGGCGGCTAGGCGGAAAATGGGACGCCTTTGCAGGCTGAACCTGAGATCGGAGGAGGAGGCTATGAAGGGCGCCCCCCGCAGGCTGTGTTTTATCGCCAGCCCGAGTGCGTGGGTCTGTTCCTGTTTCTGAAGACTTTCCGGGCCAGCCGCTGTTTTCGTTCCGTTCCCTAAGTTGGCCGGAATTTTAACTTACGAACCTTCTGACGAGCAGGTCCAGAGCCTTCGCCAAGGAGGCTCCACTGTTCTGTTTAGTTTTGGACCAATACCAGTGCAGAGGTGGTAGGAAACCTCAAGCCTCAAGGAGTCTCAAGTCCTGAGTCCCAAATGCCGAATGGGTAATTAACGGTCCATTTCCTATGAGGATGGAACTCCACTCCCGCTCTGGACCCAGTGGGCATTTCCAGGTCGTCGTCCTCTTCTGCCTTGATCTCCGCCGCTGTGTTATCGATCATCTCGAATACAAAGCTCTCCACCTCGTTACGACTGCCTTGGTGTCTGCATCTACGTCCTTGGACCATCTTTCATTGCCCTTTTGGGGGATGGAGGGCAGATTTATGCCCCGCGGGCGTACCGGCATGGCCCTGTAGCACAGAGGTAAGGACCACGCATGAAGTTCATGGCCAAGCCCTGCCGAGGAAACGGGACAGAGGCATTGGTTTTTAGCGGTGGCATATAGCAGCCAAAATGGATTGACGCCGACCCGCGAGCCCCCACGCTGCAAACAAGCGGGACCTCTGGTGGGACAAAAATAGTCCCCGGTGCACCCTCGGGCCTGCCGTCCTGCCGACTCAACACAAACCGGAAAAACGGCTACTGCTCCTCCACCAACCTTTACAGTTGGCACTGAGTTATCTGGGTCTCCTGGCTCCCCATTCCCCTAACGCAAGCTGTTCAGGTGGCTCCTCAAGTCCTCCAAATGCCCCCACTTCGTCCCCCGTCGTCAAACGTACGTATCTCAAGACCCTTTATGGGACGCGACCCACCTATTAGGAAGAACTCCCAAAAAAAAGAAGGCGTGGTTACAAGAGTGAGAACCTTTACAAGAAAAGCTGATGGGCCATTGTCCTGCTGACGGACTTCACCCAGCAGTTACGGTGACCTCCCCCAGCCCCGCCCCGAGCCGGCTTTTCTCCCGAGAATCTTTCGGACGATCCGTGTCAGTCCAAGGACTGAGCATGAGCCGGAGAGAGCGCATGCGACGCACCACTCTGCATGAGAATGAGCCTAGATGACTCATAGACGAGAGTTTGTTCTCCCCCTCCGTTCTCTCCCCATCAGAAAGGTCGAGTGGCCTGTTGCCAAGGTAACACCAAAGTCCAAACTCCCGTCCGCCCAACGAGGTGCCATCGAGAGATGGAAACTCCTCAGCGCAGATTAAGCCCCGACTGACCACAGATGTACGGGGACAGCGACAGCTTAGCGGCCCCAGACTGGGGCGACCCCAACGGCAAGACCACCGGGGAGTCCGAGAGTGATCAGAGTGCAACAGAATCAAGGTCAACGAGCGAGCAAGAACCTCATTCTCCAAGTGGCGTTTAGGTGACCTTCAAGTACCAACCCTCGGTCCCGGTTCTGCCGGCGAGGAACCCGCAGAGAAACCATGCCAGCTCGTCTCCGATCTGAACCCAGATCCTCAGGAAGTAACCTAACCCCGGACACCTAGCACATAGCTCTAGAGAACGTTTCTTCGGCCGTAGGCTTCTAAGTGCTTCAACTGGGAAGCGAGCAACCCCAACCCTCATCAGGACCAAACTCCAAGGTCCCGTCGTGGACCAGGAATGAACCGCAGGTTCTCCCAGCTGTAGATGATGACGGCCAGCTTGGAGAAGCTTTTCAATCCTTGGGGTTGGAGACAGGTTTAGCGTACGCTCGAAAAAGGACAAGGAGTTCCGTCACCCCGGCGATGATGAAGACGAAGAATCCCAAGAACGTGATCGCAAACGGTAGAAATGATTTACGGATAAGAAAGAAAATTTCAAATAGCAGGGAGTAAGACATGTCAATAAAAACGAATAAATATAAGATGAACAATCGTAAAAAAAAAAAAAAAAAAGCGGTAATAAAAGCAACAAAAAAAAATAATAAATCCATTAAAAAAACATAAAAAATACTTAGGAAATAAATACAAACGATACAAAAAGAAAGGAAAAGAGAAGGCGGGCTGGAAATAAAATGATAAGAAAAGAAAATGAAAGAAGATCAATAAGAGAACAAAAAGGTTGCACACTTTTCTTTTATTTAACAAAAAAAAAAAAGGAAAATGAAAGTGTAATTAAAAATCCAAATAGAGACAGAAGAAATAAATGGAAATAACCAAAAAAATAAATAAATAAATAAAATAAGCAAGTAACAAAAAGGTCGTTTTGAAAAGTAAAAAAGTAAAAAACAAAAATGGGAAGGGGGGGGACAAATAAAAAAAAAAAATTTAAAAAAGATGCAGAAAAAGAAGAAGAAAAAAAGAAAAAAAAAGGAATGAAAGCTGTGTGTGTGTGTGTGTGTGTGTGTGTGTGTGTTAGACTGTATTTAATCAGATCCTGAATCTAAATCTTTTTATTTCTTTTTTATTTCATATGTTTTGTATCTCCTGCCTCCACTTTAGCTTCCGTAAAATTTCACGTTAATTAAAAAAAATAAATAAATAAAAAGAAAGCACAAAACCAAAACTGGCTCTGACAGAAAGCAAAAATGTGCAGGAAATGAACAAGAAAGTTCGAAATTAAGCCAATGAACGACGACGAAAGCAATGCAAAGAATGAAGAAAGGAAAAATGACAGAAAGGAGACCAAGAGAAAGGAGAAAAGAAAAAACCCGAGAAAGCAAATCAAGAAATACTGCAACCCAATGAGAAATGATCTAAACAAACAAAAAAAAAACCAAAGAAAATATAATATAACGTCTGATAAAAAGGCAAATGCCAAACCCAAACGGGATTGAAAGGAAAGAAAACGGCAGAAAGGTGAAACAGAAAAAGAAACAGAGAGAAAGAAAAAAAGAGAACGGCCTGCGGAGCAAAAACAAACAACAGGACAGAAAGAAGGTTAAAAAAAAAAAAAAAAAGGAGACGGGAATGCGGTTTCGAGCTGAAGTCTATGTTTGAGTCTGACCAGAGGGCAGAGAGAAGGAAAAAAAAAAAGCTACAGGAAATGCAGTCAGCAGTCTTCCTGCCAAGCGGGGGAAGGACAGGAAGACCAAGACAAACAGCAGGACGGGTTTCGGAGTGGGAGTTCCAAAAAAACCCCAAAAAGGCAGCAACAAATTCTCCTCCAGGGCCCTAACTCTCAAATCTGGCTTTTTTTTTCTAATTCAAATGTATTTCTATAGCGCTTTTTATAACCGAGCATCGTCTCGAAGCAGCTTTATGATCTTAAAAGGTCGATTCCAAAAACTGAGCGAGCAGTGGCAAGGAAAAAAACCCTAAAAGTAGGAGAAGAAACCTTGGGAGGAACCAAGACTCGAAAAGGGACTCCATGGGCTCCATTTCAATCCATAATACGATTTTAATTAGTGATAAAACTCAAAATAACTAACCACATAGATGGAAGACAAGCAGTCCTCAGTGGGAGGTCCTTGGAGGCACGTCGTCTCCTACTAACTAAATGATGGAGGGAGTTCCTGCACTGCCTGGTGGGACTGGTTTCTGTTCATGGACACCAGTAGAGCGATGCTGGGGTGGAGGAACGTCTAAGTGTGCGGGTGCTGGAACTGGTACCGGAACGTCAGCTCGGAGAGAAAAGAGAAAATGTAGTTACTTCTGGGTCAGCAGAAGTTAGCAGAGTCTGTTCATCATCACTCATGCCATGTGCAGCATGAAACTCCGGCAGCACTGCTATAGCAGCATAGCTAAACGAGGGGGGGGGGGGATGTGTAGAGCGCTAAAGTGGAAAGTTTATTCCATAGCTTTCTCACTTCCTGTCGCCTGAAACACCAAACTCTGGGGACTGTGGTGGCCTGGTGGTTAAGGTCCCGGACTGTGGACCAAAAAGGGTCCAGGGTTCAAATCCCACCTCCGCCGCAGCTGGGTCCCTGAGCAAGGCCCTTAACCCCCAATTGCTTGGATTCTGTTCCAAGGTCTGGACCTGAGACCCTTGAGCAAGATCCTTACCCTTTAGCTGTTACTCTAAAGTAGAAATGCAGCCGGGGGTCCAAAGTCTTGCTCAAGTCCAGTCCAGTGGGAGCCGACCTAAACTCTGGATGCGCAGCCCAGTGCCTTTATCTTTACTTTTGGGACTGTGGTGGCCTAGTGGTTCACATACCGGACCATGGACCAGAAGGTCCAGGGTTCAAATCCCACCTCTGCCGCAGCTGGGTCCCTGAGCAAGCCACGTTTGCTTGTACTGCGCGAACTGTAAGTCGCTCTGAAGAAGGGCGTCCGTTGAATGGCATAAACGGAAATGAACGGAGGCCAGAGCCAGACCGGGGTTTGCCTGGCAACGCCAGGAGGCGCGTTGCATTTTTGCGCCTCCATGGCAACAACCGAAGCCAGACCTGTTCTCCATGGGCGGCACCCGATGCCAGTGCTCCTAATTTGGTGACAGTTCTTGTTCTGGTGAAACGAGGCCCCGGCATTACAAGATCTTCTCCTCCCAGAGCACCCCCATGACTGATCCACCGCTACCTGGACCGGAAACATGGAGCCATTACGGGACATCAAAAAGCCATCAGAATGCATCAGCGTGGCTCCTCGCCGCGCTACTTTAGTTCAAAGGCATCGACAACATCAAATCCTTGCCGAAAGAGCACCCAAGTGGTGCGCTACCACAAAGACGCCTCTGTGGAAGATAACACAAAAGAGATGGAGCAGGAGGCCATTTTTTGAAAAGGGGTATGATTTAGTCATTAGGTTTTGCAACCTCAAAGAGGACGGGCCAACAAAGAACCACCCACGGCCGTAGAGCTTAAGGCTTCCAGTCACGTTCTGGACCAAGCACGACCTCGGCCCGTCCGCATGACTCAGCTCGACGCCCATAGCAAGTTCAATCAGTTTACGCATTTGAAGCCGCGGGGTTCCCGCCCCTGCTAATTTTGCTCGCTCGAGTACAATTTACATTTGGGGATGTGAAGGAAATGAAGAGAGGACCAGCGGATGAAAACGAAAATGCATCAGATATCAGAGCGCTGGACCTCTGCGGGTTTTGACATTTCGTCCCGGGGAGTTTTCAAGAAGAAACCGAAGAGCATAGACGGGACGGAAAACAGGAAAACGTGAAATGGCTTTATGGTTCAGAGAAGATGGACTTTTTCAAAGCCTTTTTCCTCCAGTGCCTTTTGTCTAGATGAACCCTCTCTCTGAAATGGGTCCCAAAAGGTTTAGAGGACCTTGATCTGGTAGACCACGTCGTAAATAAACCCTAAAAAATTCAGAGCTGTCTCGGACCCCAAAGACCATCGCCGACTGGTTCGATCGTAGCGGCTCAAAGGCGACAGTCATGAACCAACTGACACGAAACTAACAAAAGGTAGTTAGTCCCGAGACTGACCTTAATGTCAAAGCACCTGGGAATACCCTCTTAAGGAAGGACCTCAATTAAGGGCCGACTGGGACCACATACTAAACTGGAAGGACCAATTAAGGGCTGACTGGGATAATATACTCCAATGGAAGGACCAATTAAGGGCTGACTGGGACCACATACTAAACTGAAAGGACCAATTAAGGGCTGACTGGGACCACATACTCCAATAGAAGGACCAATTAAGGGCTGACTGGGACTACATACTCCAATAGAAAGACCAATTAAGGACTGACTGGGACCACATACTCCAATGGAAAGACCAATTAAGGGCTGACTGGGACCATATACTCCAATGGAAGGACCAATTAAAGTCTGACTGGGACCACATACTCCAATAGAAGGACCAATTAAGGTCTGACTGGGACTACATACTCCAATAGAAGGACCAATTAAGGGCTGACTGGGACCACATACTAAACTGGAAGGACCAATTAAGGGCTGACTGGGACCACATACTCCAATGGAAGGTTAACAATTAAAGGTGGTCTGTCCATATCTGAGTATATCCGAGGCCACACCCTAGAGTATAAGGGCCCGAAACGGAGAGTGGACCCCTCCAGAGACGGGACAAATGAAGGTCTCGACACACCCTAAAGACAGGACTAACCCGGGATTCAAGAAGCTTCATTCTGGAAGGCACGGACCCTCCAGATCTCCTTCGACCCCAAAGTCGGCTCCGGAAATCCAAGCTTATTCGGACGTCCTGCTGGAGTTGCTCGGCCGGACCTTCTTTAACGGACTTAGCGTGCGATGCCTGTTACTTTAGCGCTCTAGCGCAGTTCTCATAAACCGCGGTTCCAAACGGGCGCGGCAGAAGTGGTGCAGGAGCACCCCAAATGAGCACCACTTCAAACTCTATCTTCTCCACGCTCCTCCTGATGGACGTCCGTAAGTGGCTCTTCAGACGGCTAGGCTGCAGGAACGAGCAGAGGCTCTTATTGCAGTCGTGCCTCTGTAGTGGCGTGACAGGGGACTCTCCGCACTCCCACGGAAGTCTTAATAAACCCCGTAATGAAAAAAGACCACACGGTCCACGTGGTACCCCTGGGCCCCGAGACCTCAGGAGAGCAAACCCAACATCTTATTACAGCCACATCCTGTTGGCTCATTTAAAACCAGGCGCTGCTGCTGCTGCTGCTGCTGGAACCTCGGGGTCACGGGGGCCTCAAGGTCAACGGTCCAGCCGACGCGAGGACGAGGTCGACGGAGGAGCCGAGAAGAGACAAACAGGGGGGGATAAGCCAAAAAAGAAAAGAAGCAACCAATAAAACCAAATCAAATGAAAAAGAAGATTCGTTTCTAGAATAAATATTTTTTTGTTCCGCTCTTTATTTCGTCTTTATTTTCCATTTTGTTCTTCCTCCTCTCCAACGAATTCTTTCTTTGCTTTTTCTTTATTTGTTCTCAACCTTTTATTCTTGTCTTTACTCTTTTCTTGCCCTTTTTGGTTCAAAACACGTTTTTTTTTTTGTTTTTTTTTAACATTGTTTTTAGGCTGTTCTCTCTCGACCCCCCTCCAGGGAACGGGCGGCCCCTGTCCCTGAAACAAGTCATTTTTTTTTTAAAAAGTTTCACCGTAGCTTAAGGAGATGCCTCGTTAGACGAGGGGGAGGAGCCTATAACGATTAGCTCAGAGCAGAAATGGAAAGTGTGACGTCAGAGGGTTAACGACTGAGCCGGGAAACAAACGACTCTGCTCATTAAGGGGCGAGGGATCCAGCTACTTATCGCAGTAATTAATGAATGGGAGGGAAAAGTCGTCAGTCTCGTCAGCACGGCAGCTTTAATTAACTCAGAGTCAAGGAGATTTACAGGCCAAAACAGGGGCGGAGTCAAAACGGGACGCTCCCCACGTATCTGTTGTTAGTTCTTATAATTAGTCATTATTCGTATCTTTCTTTCTTTCTTTCTTTTTTTCTTTTTGTCTTTTTTTTATATCCTTCGGTTCTTTAGGGGTTTTTTTTCTGTTTGTTTCTTTTTTTATCTTTCTTCCATGGTTCTTGTTTTATTTTTTTCTTTGCTCAGCCTTCCTCCTATTCTTCTTATTTTTTTTCTTTTTTATATATCCTACACTTATTTATGTTTTTTTTACATTTATTTCTTTTTCTCATTCTTGCATGGTTCTTATTTTATTTTATTTTATTTTTTCTTGGCTCATTCTTCCTTATATTCTTCTTTCTTTTTTTTCTTTTTCATATTCTTCAGTTCTTTATGTTTTCTTTATTTGTTTTTTTTCTTATTCTTCCATGGTTCTTATTTAATTTATTTATATTTTTTCTGGCTCATCCTTCCTCATATTCTTCTTTCTTTTTTTCTTTTTTTTATATATCCTACACTTATTTATGTTTTCTTTATTTGTGTCTTTTTCTCTTTCTTTCATAGTTTTTATTTTATTTATTTGTTTATTTTTTTTCTTTGCTCAGCCTTCCTCATATTCTTCTTTCTTTTTGTCTTTTTCATATTCTTCAGTTCTTTATGTTTTCTTTATTTGTTTTTTTTACTTATTCTTCCATGGTTCTTATTTTATTTATTTATATTTTTTCTGGCTCATCCTTCCTCATATTCTTCTTTTTTTTCTTTTTTTATATATCCTACACTTATTTATGTTTTCTTTATTTGTGTCTTTTTCTCTTTCTTTCATAGTTTTTATTTTA
>JAUZST010006341.1:0-14933 GCA_034779995.1 Parotocinclus haroldoi
ACGGAATTTTGGTCCAAATAAGCGAATAAAATTACAGGTATATAATAGGATTTGTTTCTGTACTTTAGGATTCGGTCTGAATAAGCGGCTGCTCCCATTAACCGATTAATGTGTGCAGTATATAAGGACAATTGTTCTTAAACTCTGAGTTGCAACTGAGTTTGAAGTCCAGAAGGACATGGTTCAGGGCGGTTCCACATGGCTGGCAAACATTGACACTCACTTTTTAAAGCCAGCCATCTCCGTCACTTTCCTGTCCAGTTCCTCCACCTGTGACAGAGAATTCAAAAATCAGACGAACTGTAATAACACTAGCACTGCACATCTCTCATCTTGCACAAAACAAAAACAAAACGTTAAAACCTAGACCATATTTACAAGGTCATCCACGAGGTATTTTTCGCCCGGAGAACTGCCGCTCAATGGCTATTTTCTCTTTTACAGCCCGTTAGTACTCCATACTCAATACCCCCGGTAGATCAGCAGTTTCAGAAATACTCAGACCAACCAGTCTAGCACCAACAACCACGGTTGTTCAAAGCTACCTAAACATCACCTTACTTTCCAGCTTTCCAATGCTCAGTTAAACTTGAGCAGGTTGTCTTGACCACAAAGTTGCTGCCATGCGATTGGCTGATTAGATATACCAGTTAATGAACAGGAGGACCTACCGAGGTGAGTGCATATTCCATCTAATGTTCATGACTGGCACTGAAGTTGCTTTAATGAGTATAAGGAGAATTGCGTTTACAGGAATTCTTGCGTGACGGCAGTAAGGTCATTAGAGCAGAATTTTCACTCTGTAATATTAGTACTTTTTCAGATTTTAACACCACCTCCGAGGACACAAGGTAGAGACGTGGACTGCACGCCAGTCCATCACAAGGACCCTGAATTATTCTGTTTGTGAACTATATGGAGGATGGAGTACACAAACTATCTGATTAGCGATGGTTGTTGTGTCAGACACTCTCATTGCTAATGAGGTTTTCTCATATAAAGCAGGCATGGAAGAACTGACTCTCAGTCTGGACAGTTTAATCGGCTTGGGCCTGAACAGGGTCATGGGAGAGCCGGTGCCTAGCCGGACGCACAGGGCACAAGACAAGAGCAACCCTAGATGCCGTGCCAATCCGCACGTGCACACGCGTACTTTACAGACTCTTTACAGGAAGCAATGCTACCCACAGGGCTACCGTGCCACCCGCCATGCTACAGAAGAGGTCATATTAAGATAAGCTACCTAACTTGATACATCAATTGCATTTCACTGGCCGCGATTTGGTCCCGCCCCAAAATAAACAAATGACCGATATGAAAAAAAAAGGTATCATCGCAGATAAAATGTCACTTGGTCACTAGCTGAATCTTGCCTGATTTGAAACGATGAGAAATCGAACGCTGAAGCTAGCATTTTGTGTTCACCTTATCATGTTCACCCTGGAAGAGCTGCAGGAAGCTGGCCTGGGTGCCGGTGGTACCTTTGACTCCACGGAAACGCAGATCGTCTCGGGCTCTCTGCAGGTTCCTCATGTCCATGACCAAATCCTGCAGCCACAGGCAGGCTCGCTTCCCAACTGTAGTTAACTGAGCCGGTCTAAGAGAAAGAGACAAACGGTGTCTTCTAAATAAATAAATTCATTCAAGTGTATCTAAATATTTCTGCACTCACCGCCAGCAACAATACTCAGGTAGCCTGAGTATTGATATTAAGGGGCCCTGTTTAAAAGCGTGCCTGGAAAATGTTCCCAGTATTTCCAACCTTCTGTTGTCCAGTCTTGTTAAGCCCTGTTGCCTGTTTTTAGGTGACCGCTGTAGCCCATCTGCTTCAAGCTTTGAAGTGTGCATTTAAAGATGGTCTGCATACCTCAGTTGTAACTTTTTTTTTTTTTTTTTAGTTATTGTTGCCTTTATCTTAGGCTCAAACCAGTCTGGCCATTCTCCTCCGATGTCTGGTATCAACAAGGCATTTTTCTCCTAAACTGAATTCTGAATTCTTGGCAGTAGGCTCTCTTTTTCAGACCATATAAAGAGTAAACGGCTTCAAATCTGTCCGTCTATCACCCATTCAGTTTTAGTTCAGAGGCATTTCAATCACGTTTCCTCTCCTTTCTGATGCTCAGTTTCCCGTTCAGCAGGTCACCTTGCCCGAAATGCATCGAGTTTCAGCCGTGTAATAGGCTGAGTAGATACTTGCATTAACAAACAGTTGAACGTGTACCTATTAAAGTGGCCGCTGGGTGAATATAAACATGCATGGCAGTGGTGGTGAAAAGAAATAACTGACTGGTAGTGGGTGAAGCCCAGGGTTGGCAGGTCAGCATATTTTTCGGCAAAGTTAGCCAGTCTGTCGACCACACGGGCCAGCTATGAGGAAAGAAAGAACAATAATGGGTGTGTTAGAGAGAAAAGATCAAAAAAAATAAATGAAATAACAGAGTCGGCATATAAAATGAAAACACGCAGCAATGAGCCAAACCTTTTTTTTCATCATTCACAGACCCAAAAACATCGATGGTCTCGTTATAACTGGGCTAGTTATCATCGCAGATACCTTAAGGAATTCAGTTCTTGTAACCAACATTTTGGATATTGGAGAAAAGATATAGCATGCCCATAACAGGAAGCCTGGTGAGGTTCTTCCAGGGATGATGGATTAGAAATCCTTGATCTGTTCACTAATGCACTTCCATTTTTGGACACTAGATGGCCCTCACAGACGCGCACAGTGTTCTAAGTGAGAACGCCCAGAGTTTATTTGAACAGCAGGGGAACATACGTTTCTTTGTGTTTAAATTATAGCAGATTCTATTCAACAAGTCGATTAACTAATTTGTATGCAAGAAAAAGACACATGATTCCGAACTGGTGTTCTTTAGAAATAAATACGATTTTCCTCCAGTACAAAGAAAAAATTACAATTGCTTGCTCCGGAGCAGTGCAAATAGACGCAAACGCAAACACACAAAGACTTTTCACTAGTATTGCAGTGACAGAATAAACATAAATACTGAATAAAATAAATATTGCGCGGAGGTACTGCACTGATAGAATAGGGCATTTGGTTGATCATTTTAAACCCAATGTTTCTAGTCATTTCTTTTCACTGCGTGGTACTAAGGATTTGATTCAAAGAAAACACTTTTAAAAAAATGTCCATTTTTTTACGCTACAGAAATGTAAAAAAAAAAGAAAAAAAGAAAAAGGAACGTCTTTTGTCAAACGTACATTCAGTAATTGTGAGAAAATCGAATAGTGAGCAGAGGGAATCATTACATAGCTAGAAGCAGAAGGTCTGAAGAGGGGCTACTAAGCATAGATTTTTTTACCCTGCTTACGTGGGGGTTGTATCGCAACACACTACATCCATCCCAGTTCGGTATGGGGCCATGTAACTGAAGTCCGTCTGAGTTAAAAACGTGTTATCCACTGCATTTCACGCTGTTGGAAGAAGGTCTGAGGACTAGCATTTCCTCACCACAAGTGATGGAACATGGACTGTTTAGCCAAAGAAGTGATGGTGTAATGTGGGCAGAAGATAAGCTGATGGAGAAAGAGGGAAATGTTTTGCTGATAAATCCAAGGTCGGAACAGTCACTTGGATGTCGGCTGGGCCCACACCACCTACCTAACCAATGTTGTGAAGCAGGCGGACATAATGTTCGGGGTCACTGGTGTAAACAGTGCAAACAAACCGTACCTTGGGCAGGAGGATGTCAAATCCATCACGCAGCATAATGAGATCCTGTTAAGAGAAGAGATCAGATTTTATAACACAACTGCCTAATCAGCCTTGAATTCTTTTCGAATTTGTTCCAGTTTGATATCGGGTCAAATTCATTCGCAGGGCGTTTTTGCAACGGAGCACTGTCTCAAAGCGGCTTTACAAAATTCGAGGCTCGGCGTCATAACTGAGCAACAACAGTGGCAAGGGAAAACGATGGGAGGAACAAAAACCCAACCCAATTAATATGTCTACAGTAACAAGTGCACAGAAGCTAAACACAACAGATAGAAGAGAAAACGTTTCAAGAAAAGATCATAAACAAACTAACAGTTGATGGCATGAAGATCATAATAAATGAAAGCAAATATAATATCATGAGGGGCAGCAGGGCGGGTCACAGGTTCAGTCCCACCATGGAGCGGCCTGGGTCCGTACTGTGTGGAGTCTGAAAGTCAGGTCCTCCCCGTGTCTGCGTGGGTTTACTCCGGGTACTCCGGTTTCTTCCCACAGTTCAAAGACATGCGTGTTGGGTTAACTGGTGTCTCTAAGGTTTGCGCCTGACTAAGTGTGTGTACCCTACGATGGATTGGCGCCCCGTCCAGGGTTGTTCCTGCCCTCGTGCCACATGTTCTATGTTCACATGTTCAGGACTTTCCCTGGCCCTGGGAAACACACTGTGCAGATGCAAGTGTGCCCCCGAGTGGCCTCTGGTCTCTCAGACCCACTCAATCGTGCTGGCTAAACCTGGCTGACACCTCCGGGGCTTGAAGCTGTAGGACGTAGGTTAGTACCCCGAGACCCCCAGCCACCTGGAGGCTCAACCCGAAAACAATAACAACAGTAAACATGCAGAACCAGTGCATCGCGCATAAACACGCTACAGCATCGTGCTCCACCTACCGTGTTGTCTCCCACGTAACAGGAAGTGGCGCCGAGGTGGATGATGGGAGCGGCAGTGGGGCAGCAGTGGGCAAAGACGTGGACATGGGCCATAACGTCGTGCCGAAGCTTGCGCTCCTCTTCAGCCGCCATAGCGAAGTCGATGTCCTCCACGTGAGCCTCCATCTCACTCACCTGAGAATCAGTGATCGGAAGCCCCAGATCCTGGGCATTGATAAACAAAGAGAACTGAAAGTTAAAATACCGTATGGCCAACACACTAAGCGGCTAATTAACAAATACAGTACAGTGGAACCTCGGAATTCAAAGCCTTCGGGACATTGAACCATTTTGCACATGGACAGTCGGGATTTCGAATACTGCAGTTATCCAGATCACGTGACACGCAGATTAGGAACACCAGATCATCAGCCCCAAAATCATGCTGACATGGGCAGTGAATGTTGACCAAACAAAAATTTTGCTGAGGGAGGGACTAAACTCGTGGACTCGTTTTGAACTTGTGGACTCTGGACCCCAGCAGTGACCCGGGCCATATGTGAGGAACAAAACCTGGATCATTAGGGTGAGGGTTACATTGGCACATACTCCATACCTAAACCTTTTTTCAGACCTGATACACACTTTCATGGCAACAGAATTTTCCCCTGTGGCCGTGGCCTTTTATGTTTTTTATTATACCAAAGAGTTCATGATGTTAACTTGGCCACCAAATTTCTTAGATTCCAATTCGAAATTCTGTGGGATGTCCTGGACAAACAAGCCTGGCCCATGGAGGACCCACCATGCCACTTGCATGACTTAATCTGCCACTGCCAAAACTATTATTATTATTATTCATTCATTGTCTTCCGCTTAATCCACACGGGGTCGCAGGCTAGCCGGTGCCCACCCAGGGCTGGAACAACCCTAGACGGGGTGCCAATCCATCACAGGGCACGCACACGCACAGTCACACACTAAGGGAAACTTTGGAGATACCAATTAACCTAATGTTTTTTGGGCTTTGGGAGGAAACCGGAATAAACCGACGCAGACATAGGGAGGACACGCAGACTCCACACAGAAAGGACCCCAGCTGATCCACCCTGGGACTGAACCCGGGACCTTCTTGCCGTGAGGCAGCGGGGCCGCCCCACCGGACCCCCGTGCTGCCCTAGTACGCTTTAAGAGTCTGTTATTTTCTATTTTCATATATATCGATTGTGTTTCTGATAATATTGACAACAGAATGGCGAGTTAAAATTTTAATTATTATTAAAAAATAATCATGCTTTACCCAAGGCAGAAAAAACAGATTTGATATCCGTTAAAATAAATTCGGACATTTTTTCCCCCCTTGAAAAAAAAACCTACTTCATTTTCTTAAGGTTCTTCATCTCCCATCTAGTAGAGGGTCACTTTAGAACTATTTATAGCAGCAGGGAACTTGAGATGACACGGATTCTCCCAAGGTCGAGATCTTTAAAAGGTGGTCCAGAAATAAAACCAGTATCTATACTAAAAGCCACAGCAGAGTTAGTTACCGAATAGTGAAGTATCCACATTAGAAATATCCCACCTTCTCAGCCTTGGCCAGATATATCCACAGCTTCCTCCAGGTTGTAAACTTTTTCCTGTCACTGAAATTAAAAGCCATTTCCTTGCTAGCGTAGCGGGACACCAGAGGTGAGCGATACTTCACGAATTCATCCCCGGATCCTTCCATTGCTGCAGCGGACATGTAGTTAGATGGCTGTGCGTAAGAAAAATCAGAAGCAGAACCAGAGCACGTTACAGGAACGAACAAGGCAACGTGAAGAGCTTGGGCTGTGTTCCAAATGACGTTCAGCTCCCTGTTAGCTGCAACCTTCGGAGTGTTCTTAAACTCTTCCCCTGTGCCGCATCGTTTGAACACCTTTGCTTTTTTGATGACGTGACTGCAATGTATATTTACGTCGTGCTTTAAAGTGCGATGTATAAAATACTTACCTCTATTTTGTCTAGTGCACTACGGAGGTGACGAAGGGTGGTTTCGGACGCGCAGCTGTTCTGCTTCTTGCTCAAGCAGAAGCGTGATGGCGGGATTTTGCGAATTGTCGCCATCAACTGGAGGAAACATAAACCTCAGACATGTTAGGGGATGCTTTCAAATGAAATACGCCATAGTATAAGTATAGCTAATAAGTATAACGCATTATTGTTCTTCTTATTATTGTACAATAAATGATTTTTGAGAGCAGTGTAGCATAAGGATCATGGGTGGGTCTGGATTCACGTCAAGACAGTTTCAAATTAAAGATGTGTTAGTAGACTCAACGGACACTTTATTAGGTACACCCTGCTAGGACCGGGTTGGACCCACTTTTGCTTTGAGAAATGACTTGGTTCTTCATATCACCGATTCAAAAAGGTGACGACAATCTGTGAACTTTACCTAAATGGAGTCCATTTGCATCCATTGAAATCATGGTCATGTTCAAGTAGGAAGTTGGAGATGATTTGAGCTCTGCTGGAAGTATTTTTTGTTTGTTTGTCTTCTTTAAAGTCGCTATCGGCATCAGTGGCCATCTCAGCGACACACGCAAGGTTATATCCATAGACAAGATCATCTCAAGACTAGTCATATAAATACACACACACACAAACACACACAAGCCTATGCCAATTTAGAGTAATCAATTAACCCATCACACACGTCTTGGTGGTAACTGCAACTGGGAACAAGGAGATGTGTCTCATAAAGTGGTTGGTGAACGTATTCACCAGAAGTTCTTTCTGCTGTCCTGTATCGCTATAGCTAAAGTCTTGCTTGACTTTGTGTAGTATACTGTAGTCCTCACAAAGATAGAAATACACACGATTAAGTATTGGAATTCTTGCAGCTACTTCTTGTGACAAATCATTTCCAGTTACAACTGATTATCTTGAACTAGTTGTCCTGATAGGTGGATCTGTCCTTCACCTTATATCATTTGATAGCACTTTGTCACTGTAACACTTTTCTTAAATCATGTGATTCCCTCCATATTGTGGTTTCCACAGAAGTGAGGGGTGGGAGTGCTGCTGGGGAGGAGAAAGAGACGAAAGGGGGGCCGATACAGGGGTAGGAGGGGGAGACGCAGACAATCTCCAACCCAGCACAAGATGGCTACGGTTTCTAAGGCTGGTAAGGTTTCTACATACACATTACTCTTGCTCCGCTGCATCCTTTGTGTGTGTGCGTGCGTGTGTGTGTGTGTGTGTGTCTGCGTGTGTCTTAGCCTCACAGAACTGTGACTCTCAGTTGTTAGTATTCGTTATCTGACAGGACAGCCCGTGATCAATACATACGGCTTTTAGTGATTCTACCTCAGCATGTCTGGTATCTTCTGATAGGTCCAAGATCCTGCAGTTACCCCAAACATATCTGTGCCAAAGCTAATCACTAAAGAACACAGATAAATACCGTGAGTATTCAATAAATCAGCTCTGTTTTTTATGAGTCTATGATACAAAGGGCTAGGCCAATATTCCAAGGAGTTGTTGCATGTGAGATTACCATGGACGAGAATTTCTAAATGTTTCCATGTTTTGAGGAAAGAAGAGTGACTCGTTTGCCTTTCTTTGCTGTCTAGATATGCTTTGGATTTAGAAACTTCTGGAGCTTGTTTCAGTGGTTAAGGTTCTAGAGCAATACCAGTTGGAAGGTTGTGAGTTCAGATCTCTGAACGGGATCTGGTCAAGACACTTAGCTCTGTTTAAAGTACTGGAAACACGTGCCACACAAATGCTACACAAATGCTGCACAAATATACACTCAACGAAAAAAAAAATTCTTTCAGCAAATGTCACATGGGTCTGTTCGTGCTAGTTTTCTGTCTTTCTGATGCATATAAGGCAGGTTTTCAATTCCTTTTATAATTCTCATGACCTCAGATGTTCAAGCAGATGGTTGTCAAACAATGCATACATATACATGATTCCCTTTAAGTTTTATTTATTTATTTTTTTTAACTAATGTTGAACTCATCCTACCTTCTGATTTGCTCTATTTCTCAGTAGAGCCATCTGGTTTTTTGAAGAGGCATCTCCTCTTGCTCGGGTACCGCGGCTCAGGCAAGACGTCATGCTGCGTTACCATTGCTCGCCAAGAGGATATCCAAACAGGACGGCCCACGGAGAAGCCTATGACTTGCATGAAGACATTTGGTAATAGGCTCTTCCTTCTTGTGGACACTCCTGGATGGAGCTTGGATGGCGAAGACACAGCAGCAGAGAAGCTGCATGGCCAGAATTCTACGCTGGCATGCATCAGAAACCTGTGTTATCCAGGCCTTCATGCAGTGTTGCTGGTAGTACCTATAGGAGAGCCATTTAAAGAATACCACAGACAGGGCCTGGTGCAGCGAGCAGAGGCTTTCGGGGGGGACGTGTGGAAGTTCTCGGTAGTCTTGTTCACTGGGGCAGACAGGCTTTGGGGCAATGGTGTGGAGGAGTTTATTGCAGAATGTGGAACGGCACTGCAGAGGCTGGTGGAGAGGTGCAGGAACAGATACCATGCGTTGGATAACACCAGCACTAACAATAGCACACAAGTGACTGAGCTGCTCAAGAAGGTTGAAGACATGATGCAGGACAACGAGGGCGCCTGCTTTAAAATCGACGACAGGATTCAGATGCTCTCGTCGTCATCACAAGGAGAAAGCGAAGAGAAAGCGCAAAGGATCAGAGGCGCTGCAGAGGTGACATCGCCAATGTTTCGCTCACCGCCACGAGGTGAGACGATTTCAGCTCTTGGAAGAAACAAAAGTATGAAAGTGTCTTAAAGCCTCTGCGTATAATGACTTTAGATTTGAGATTTTTGATTTGAGGGGGGCTGACTGGCCAATCAATGAAGCTACGGATGATCCGCTCATGTGTCGACGTTTTGTTTCTGTTCAATTAGCCAAGTTCAAACGCTCATCCAGGCTTTTAAGCACAGTTTGCAGTTATTTGCAGTTATACAGGCCTTTGTTTCAGAAATGCAAGTTACAAAGGTGATTCCAATTCCAATTCTTTTTCCAATTTGCTTTCTCGGTGTTTGATTCTGTAATGTTTCCACCTACTTGATCTGGAGAAATAGAAGTTAGAATGTGTAGCTAGTAAAGAAATATCATTTGGTCTCATATACCTTTTTTGTTTCCCAATGGTTTTCACCGACCCAGCAAACTATCATTCTTTATTAACATTATGTCTATGTTTTGTCTCTCTGTCTGTCAGGACTGCTTTCATCTTCACCTTTCTTTCTCTTCTGACTGTCTGTTGCTCTCAGAGTTGCGGATCTTGTTAGTAGGATGGCAAGGTGCGGGGAAAAGCTCGGCAGGAAACATGATCTTGGGTGGACACAAGTTCGCAACTGGCCATCGTACCGAAGTCTCCTTGCGACGTCAGGCTCACGTGAACGACCGTCGTGTGACCATCGTGGACACGCCGGGCTGGGACTGGTTTTCAGCTGGCCGCACACCTCAGCACGTCAGAAAGGAGATCAAACGAGGAGCAGGTCTTCTTCACCCCGGCCCTCACGCTCTGCTCTTGGTTATTCCCATCATTTCCACCCTCACAGCCAGAAAGAGACGGGCTCTCGAGAACCACCTGGAGATGTTTGGCAAGGACACGTCCCTGCACACCATGGTGCTGTTCTCCTGCGGCGATTGGCTGGGATGCACACCAGTTGAGGAGCAGATCCAGAAGGATGGCGGCCATCTGCCGACCCTGATAGCACGCTGCCTAAACCACTACCAAGTACTGGATAGCACCAACACTAAGAAAGGCCGCGAGCAAGTCGCTGAGCTCCTGGTAAAGGTGGAAAAAATGGTGGCACAAAACGAGGAACACCCATTTTTACCTGTCAGATGTACGTTGATTTATGATCTATTCATATTTGGTTTAATTAACAAAATACTCAAGCATTTTTATTCTGTTCACAGTGTATGAAGAGCAAGACGAGGTGACCACATGTGAGAAATGCACTCTCCAGTGAAACGTTTACATGCTGTATAATTATCACATGAAGATAATCAGCTGAGGAAGAGCCTGTACTCATATTTCGCCTACAATAATTATAGGGTTAGATTCAGGACCAGAGTTTAAACTATATGTATTTTTTGCAAATAACAGATGTATATGTAAATGTACAGAACTATAAACTGGGTTTAAAACCCATGTAGTTACAAGGATTGCACTTGATCGCTGACATGTATTTATTGGTAATGGTTACCTTTTTAAACCACTGCACTTGTCGCATTCCAATCAAACGTAACTTTTCTTTGAAGAGAAGTATCATTACCATCACATATTACTACTGTAGATGATTGGGTTGAGACAGGGTAAACGTTGAACCCCGTTGCCCCGTGTGTTTTTTCACACAAGTTTGTCCAACCCCAGGAAAAAAATGGAATGTGAAATTTGACAGTAGAACCATGAAGTGACCAAATGACCATCACAAATCCATAGTAGAACTGTAAGCTTTATGGTCAATGGTCAATGAAGAACAGGGTGAAAAAGCACCAACAGCTTCTGTAGAGAAACAGATGAAGTACTGTCTAAAATTCGAACACTACAAAGTGCCCCCACAGTGCTGTGCATATTTCTTAGGCCACCGTTAATTAGCTTTCAGCCTTCGCATTACGAATTCAACCAGAAAAAGAGATTTGCATACAAAAACAGCTTCTACTTGCTACAGTGGTTAGTATTTATTGGTACTCCCCCTTACAATTTAGCAGCAGCAACGTCTGGCAGCTTCACGTGGATGCCAAGTGGAGTCTTGTACAGTCTGAAAACGTTATCAGGAACTGTCGTTTCGGAACGGCAGCAGCCCCCGTCCCCCGAAAATGACTTAACTAAAAAAAAGTGGACTTTATATTCAGTCTCTCTTCATTATACACAAAAGGTTTGTTCTTTTTCACCTCTGTAATAGACTTTTGTATACATTACTTGTTCAATACATGATGCTCCCAAACATAGGCACTCCTGTAACTAAACCTTCATAGAGGGTACATGACATTGCTTAATGCGCTCACTCATTTTACCGGCCTAAAAGAATTGCAATTGTTACAAAACGAAAACATAGATTTTGTCTGTGTACGCTGATCTGGTGTTCATTTCAATTCAAGGGGAACTGTGCCTCCCCACACTAAGGACCTCTCACGGGAACCCGTAGAAGTTCTAAAAAGCGCAAAGAATCTCATCAGAGCTGCAGCGAACCGGACTAACAAAAGTTAAGCCTTTAAGTCATGACGAGTTCTGGAACAAGAAAAAAATGCTCGCAGACAACAAAAGTTAGAATGTTTATGTATGCGCGCGTCAGATTTTAATTTCACGGCTGGAATCAGAAAACAATAGCTTTTGTCATTTGAACATTTGGGATGTTTTAAGTGCAGTCAGTCTTGTCTCTGTTCAATTCCAAACACCCACAAGCTGTAGGGATGTGCAAGAGTGGTACTAGAAAGCTAAGGGACTTGTTTGAATTGGGGGAAAAAAAAACAAAAAACATCTGATCGGATCGAATCTGAATTCTCACCAGAATGGACTTGCCCGTTTCTACACTTTTTGCCCATTCATTAGTTCCACTTTGTAATTCTACAATTACACTGACTGTAATCCATCTGTCTCTACATGCTTTGGCTGCCCCCTTTGCTAATGGTCCGGACCCCCACTGCAGCGACACTGATTTTAGAACTGCAAACAACTATGTTTTAGGTATAACTGATCGATGGGTCAATGAGTGCAGAAACAAGGAGGTGTACATAAGAGTGTGTAGCTTTGTAAAAAGTATATACATAGGAGAATATACATCCGTATTAAGTAGTACTGAAAAATCTAGATCTATTTAGCACTCGTTTTAGTCATGCCGTGTGTGAAGCCGGTTGGGACTGTGCATCGTTGCCTTTTTTCTGGCTGACTATACTCATGGTCAGGCCCCGACATTGTCTTGCTCTGTCTGCCCACTGACAGTCGGCGTCTGCCACATAGCTTGGGTTTCCTTCGGACCACTGGCGAGGGCTGCGCCGTTAGTGTAAGACCTGCAATCTGAGAGCTCCTGCGCATCGACTTGGCCCTTTTCTTCATTAGCAGACAGCTGTAGCGGCCAAACGCGTGCATGGCTGATGCTAACTTGACCGGGTTGTGCTGGACTCTTTCGATTCCTTTTATGAAGTCCTGTGTTGCAGACCACACACTTGGCTGCCTCTCGATGATGTCACACAAATCAGATAAGCACGATTTCAATTTATCCACAGGATTCTCTTCCTCTGAAACGACTGAAAGAGAAAACGTTGATTATTCATCTCATCTCTCACACTTGTAGCGGAAACAAAGCAGGTCCTCTTTCCATAAAACGCATTTACTTCTGGCTTCTCTGTCCTGGAGCCTGTCCCAGGAGGCCAAAAGTTACCCTAGACAAGACATCAGTACAGTCGTTTGCAGCAGCAGGGGACTGATCCCCCACCTGGCCTACCCTCCACCAGACATGACCAACTGTGTGTCTGTGTAACACCCGAGCCCAGCCACAAGGCTCGACTCGGACCCAGGTCACCCTGTTATGGAGCTAGTGAATAACCGGAGCATCATCTGAGCTCCTTATTTTATATACATTATTACTTAAAATACTGAACTGCTACTTGTAAGAACCTTGACCATAAAATTGCACGGTACTGCTTTTAAATGCTGACCTTCTGTGGTGACGATCTCATGTCCCATCATTAACGCCTGTTCGGAATGGTCGATCTCTGTCCAGGAGCTGTTTGTGTCTGGGCTGGGGAGAATGGGAGGGGGTGGACTTGCCTCTCTGAGAGATTTTGAAACTTGGTGGTACAGTCTGTGTAATAAAAGAGAATATTAAACAAACGGGTTATTCGTTAATCATAGGTAATGTTCGAACCAAACCTGCTGATAGACCTTTAAAAGCTGAATAGAAATTGGAAACATTTTAAAACTAGGTAAGGTTTCTAAATAAAGTCTGTAAAAGGTTCAATGGCTTATTCTTCACACAACACATCCACTAATCAGACATGACATTATGACCATGTCCTTTGTTCTACAGACTGTAGTGTCCCTTTACACTGCTCTATAATGGCCAGGACTCCCACAGGACCACTGATGTGTTGTTCGGCTATGACCGAGCAGTGCTGCTGGAGTTTTTTGGAGATGTAAAGTATTGTGTCTTCGTTCAAGTATCACAGCCACTACCCACCCCTAATTTTCTGGCTGTGGCAAGTCTTTGTTCCCTAAGCTAAGCTTTCCCTGTTCTCCATCTTTGTTGGTCTCTGCACAGTCGGCACAGTCTAACAATTAAACTTCTGTCTGTCAGAAACGTTTCATCAAAAACCCCCGTATTGTGTAACCTGTAACTTATTTCACCGGTGGTTGTCAGCTCTCACTGCTCAGTTTCTCAGAGGAAGAAGCTATTAATTCTAAAAGCATTTACCTGTAGCAGAACTGAATGTCAGGACAGATCGATCGGTCAGCTGACGCGTATGCATAATCCTCGCCAAGTTCTAGCTGGAGGTCATATTTTAAAACGTCCAGGGCAGTAGATGGTGAATGACCAGCTTCGAAAAGCCTTTTCAGCTTCTGTATGGCCTCCTGACCTACATCCTTGTACCTCAACGCATCAGCCACATGCAGATTGTGATTGTGCTCGTTAGTGATACTCACTATCGTTGGAAAGGCGGGCATGTGAGGATCTGTGCTCCTGGACAGAAGAAAGGGGGAAAAAAAAAATGAGGAACGAGCCGTTTTTAGATATATTTTAGCAGAAAAGATTTACGTGACACTGCATACCGACACTGCCTGCCATTGCTTCCCTGCGGCCGATGGAGAGTTATGCTCATCTTTGCGGGGCAGTTTGTGTTTTTGGTCCGTCGCCCAGATGCTTCAACAGTGTTTCTTGGCTTTGTGTTGTGGTGACATCTGTAGTCCACCTGGGTGAAATGTGTCAACAGTAGGAAACTTGTATACAGTTGGTCTCTTCCTCACAGCGTCACTACATTTTTGCGTCTCTTAAAAGCAAAACTTCATTTTCACATCCTAACTGGTAGCAAAAGGTAGGTGGCTGGGCAAGATCAAAGCCTCGAAAGGATCCCACTCCATATTACAGCTCATACACTCAGTGGCCACTCCATTAGGAACAGCTCCGGTTTTTATAATGATTATGCAATATAGTTCTACCTAAGCCAGACTTTTTTTTTATTGCTCGTTTCGGGGATCTGCCCGCCAATCATATTTTTTTTTGGTATTTCTCGGATCCACCGCAGCACCAATGGTTGAAGTAAAAAAAAAAAAAAAAAAAAAAAAAAAAAAAATTTAT
>JAUZST010006342.1:0-14932 GCA_034779995.1 Parotocinclus haroldoi
CACAATTGCTTAAAAATGTAAGACTGTATTAATTGTAAGTCGCTCTGGATAAGAGCGTCTGCTAAATGCTGGAAAAAAAAATAATAAATAAAAGTACCTATTCTGAAGTAGGAGCTTTAAAAAGTCCCTATATCTGGCGTTTTGAGAACTACAGTCGTTCACAGCACATGTGGTGCAAACAAAGGGGCACTTCCTCCAACAGTTCTATGTACTATGTCTTGTCAAAATGTTCCTCCCGGTGTCAGAAACTTGATTAACTGTCTGAGTAGATCTGATCTGAGGTTGTAGAAGTGGTGTCCGAAAACCTTTGTCTACATAGTATAGTTCCCTTCAGGTATCCCCAGTTTCCTGCTGTCTTCCAACAAACATGCTAGTATGTTTATTGGCCTCTCCAAGTCCCTGTTTGGTTTAAATGTGCCTGAATGAGCGATTCCTGGGATGGGCTGTGGACCCGCCCCAACTCGAATCATTAATACGTTCGTTTCAACAGGTAGAAATCGAATAACAGGAAATGAATGAATTCTTTTCATGCATTATACAGCAGATGCATTGTGTATGCGAGAAAAGTGAAAATGCTTTTAAAAATAATTACAGATTTATGGACTCAGCCTTTGTTCTAGTCATGAAAAATGAAGCTCTGACAATACTTTCGCCCCGCAAGACATTACCAAAAAAAGAGAGCAAATGTATTATCCTTCTTTCTCAGAACCCGACGGCAACACTCCAAATGTCGTCTGTGAATAAAACCAGGACGTCGCTGCCCCACCCACCATCACGCACACGAGTGCAGTACACACTTCGGGTTTCTTAAACCATATCAACACAATGGTCCTGTCTAGAATGTGCCCTTTGGGACAAACCTCGGGTCTGGTTTGCTGTCTCCATCCAGCGTGGCGTGGAAGGCCAGCCGTCGCTTCTGACAAGTCGCCGTGCCGACAAATCACTCATTTTCATACAATCACCTCCCGCTCCCCTTCCTGCACAAGGCTGGATGCAAGAGTCACCCGTCTATTGTGTGCTAATTTTAGCCCCCATTATTTGCTCGTAACAAATGTGCGCAGGGGTAGTCACTTTCACATTAATACTTTGCGCCCAGAGAGGAAGTTCCCATTGCAATGGATCAAAGGTCCCCACTATTGTAATGCGCTTCCTCTTTTTCCTTTTTTAGCTCCTGGACTTTGTTGTTTTTTCTCGCCCCAAGCCCCCTCCTTGTGCTGTCGACCCTCCTGTGTCTGAGCAGGGTGACATGCAGGCGTGAGAAGATGACCTTTTACTCAGACTAAATAGGAAATGTTCTGTCATGATTCTGCAGCATCAGATCATCAGGTTTATTTTAGAATAGGAATGCTGGTTAGTTAGAATCCTAATCACAAAGTCACTTAATAGCAGGCTTTTTTTTTGTTAAATGAACACACTGCTAATCGGTGCAGTAGCGTATAAAGTAACTGCTGGTTTCCGTGTGGTGAAGAGTTTTATTTTTAAGCGTAAGTTTTATTTCATCTTTGAGGTCGCCCCATGGCTCGCACCACCCACCCTCATTTAAGTAATGAAACAAGTAATCCTAAATAAAACATAGCATACGCTACACAAGCATCGTACCTTAAACATGAATGCACTTATGAATGTACAAGTATATTACAGGTCAAAAGTCATAGACACTTTATATTTTTGTCAGTTTATATTCTGCTCACTCTTTATTCTTTATTTAAAATGTACATTTTTTAGCTCACCCTACATACTTCCCATTTTCTCTGCTCGCTGATGGTCAGGACCCGCACAGAACCAGCACAAATCAGGCACGATATGGGTGGTGGATTATTCTCAGCACTGCACTCACACTGCCACCTCAGTGTCACTGCACTGAAACACTGAAACAATATACATAGAAAATATGGAATGCCTTTTGCACAGTCCTGTGTATTCTAAATTTAAATAATAGTAACGCAGTAATGTCACTGACTGACACCAGTGCGAATCAACCAAATGATTTATTTAAACAGTGCACTAATCCAATTTAGACACTTTGCGTGTAAAAAGTCTGTAAGTCTCTATCACAGCTCTCGCTCTGTGGCCAGGAGGCTGGCATACTTGCGCCAATGCCAGCGAGAGCTGTGGTAGAGCTGTGCATTCACTGGTGGGTGAACCAGCAACCCCCGCCTTCATCCCTCCACAGCAACTGTTAAAAATAACATAATTTTAACAAATATGGCATGCTTCCTTCACGTAGAGGGCGAAAACCTACCCCAAGTGAAGGAGTTCGAGGAGATCAGGGTCCTGCTCATGAGCGATGGTGAGAGGAATCGTGAGATCGACGGAACATTGGGTGCAGCGGCAGCAGTAATGCGATCACTATAGCGCTTTTTCCCCCCTCTTATCCTTTTCATTTTCAGCGGCCAAGTAAAGAAGCCGAGATATGTCTGTTCGATGCATCCTCTACCGTCTGCTCCTGGGGTATTACAGAGCTTCATGGCTCAGCTTCCTCTTCACCTCTATGGTCCGAAAGTTTAGGGGCGAACAGGGAGCTGAGCCATAAAGCTTATGAGCTGTAATGGTAATTGGTAATGACTGAAAGAACAAAATTGCGTATTAATTAAGCAGGTTAAATGGTAATTGCTGGCCATGTTCTCCGTGCTCATGTAAGGAGCTTGGTGTTCCAAGAGGAGCTCTAAGTAGAAGGACTGCTCGATCGCAACAGCCAATTGAGGTGGTTTCTGAATGGGTTTACCAGGCACACCCAAAGAGGAGGAGGCCCTGGGTATTTTTCACTACTCGCTGGAGATATTATTTCACCCGGCTAGCCAGATAGCTGCTCGGGATAACCCAGGAACAGTTGGTAGAGGTTGCAGTGATTAGGAATACCTCAGCTTCTTTATTTGCTCTATGAAAATGAAAAGGACAAGAGGAGATAATTTAAAAGTAAGGACTAAATCATGTGGATGGTGTGAGCAGGATTTATGGGGGTGGGGGAGTTTTAAGCACCTCCAAACGACCCGCTTAAAGTATACATATGATTCTGTGCTTCCATATCTCTGGCAAAGACACTTACGTGGGATGACATGAGCGCCGATAAACTTCCTTGCCTGCTGATATCACTGACGTTTTGCTATTCCGTTTGTGCCTGACACAAAACCCTGACAAGGAGGAGAGATTGCATGCAGCCAAAGTCCTAAATCCTTTACAGTAATCACAGCCAGTATTACTTTGCAAACAATGACCTTTATTTCAGGCTTTAAATTGTTTGTTCTAACCAGACATTGAGGGTAGGCTCCTACAAATATTTACAAATGTAATCATATTGTAGGATTATGGTTGTACTCACTATATGACAACCCAGGGACAAATAACGAGCAGTTTCAACTCCTATTGCCCACTCTTTATACATTCCTTACCTCATATAACCGTTGTTTGGTAATATCATTTCCTGTGGGTGCTGAGCAGGGAATTCTGGTCAGGCCGCTTGCGGCTTATCCGAGAATGTCTCGCTACAGCTAGCAATAGTGAATGGCGGTTCTGTCGTGAACCTATAATGAAACACTCTTCATGTCTATGCCCTTAATCAATGACATCAGTCACAGAGTCTCGAGAGCGGAGGAAGGTGAACATAAACAGAACGTAGTTTCCCTGGTTAGACAGCCTAAATGCTTACTTTTAACTTACAGTTTGGTTTGTGTTAGTTTTCGTCAGGAATGCTTTTTTCCCCCCCTTGCTCTTTAAAAGTACAATGGGTTCATATCTTGTCCTTGAACCTGAACTTGCCTGCATGTTTAATAAGCCTAAATTAGACCGTTCTGCCACAAAAGTATTGCTTTAACGAGCAAAGAAGCTTACTGGCGGGACAAACATCATGATCTGTTTAGGGGTGCCCTTTCAAGTGGTCGCCTCGCCCTCATTTAGGCTTTTGTTGTGCAATGACAGAACATAAACATGAGAATATAAACCTGCTTAATGAGTGATGTCACAAAAGGCCCATTCTACAAATTGTATTAGCAGGTCTTTACAAAACCAGTCATTCAAAGTTCAGGATTATAGCACATACACTCACCAGCCACTTTAGGTACAACACCTTATTTCTACATCATTGTACCACTTCCCCTTAAGATATAGAGGCAGTTACAGACTATAGTCTTTCTGTTACTCTACATAATGTGTTAGTCCCCTTTACTCTGTTCTCTAATGGTCAGGTCAGATTAGGTACTATTTTGGTGGTCGATCATTCCCAGCACTGCAGTGGTGCAGCGTACACTGACGTGCTGGTGGTATGCTAGTTTGTGTTGAGCTGGTATGAGTGGGTGAGAGTTTTAATTTTTAAACGCCTCAGTGTCACGGCTGGACTAAAAATAGTCCACCAACGAAAGCGTCCTTTTGAAGGATTAGAGGATGACTAACCCAACAGATCCACAAGGTGGAGCAAAAGGTAGATGTGTGTCCAACACATAGTTTATGTTCGTTCCTTTTTAACTCCACAAATATCAGTCTTGAACTAAATTGAAACTACAATTTCTATTAGCATTTATCCCAGCTAGCACAGGTCGACATACAGGCAAAATCATACTCTGCATAAAAAGTCTAGCAGTTACTGTTGCAGAAAGTAATGATAAGCTCATAGCTTAGTCACATCTAGCCACTTAGCATTGTATAACCCACCAAAAGTGGTACATATGAAACCACTAAAGTAAAGGCATTCATAAAACTAGCAAAGGCACGGGTCCTGTGAGGATTCATTAGCTTAAACCCGTTATTTCGTTATCTAATTAAAATTGTATTACTAATTTAAACTGCATTATCAATTTAAATTGTATTAATTACTTAATTTTACTATTACTACAACTTAAATCTTCAAATTAACATCTAGGTCAAGCATGGAGGGCGGGTCCCATTTTGAGTCTTGGTTCCTCCCTACATTCAGGGAGTTTTCCTTTCCACTGTCACCCTAGGTTTGCTGGGATTGGCCTTTTAAGATAATATAATATTGTAAAGCTGCTTTGAGACAATGCTCCGTTGTAAAAAGCGCCATATGAATCAATTTGACTTTGTTGGCATTAACAAAATGAATGGAATGAATACACCTTACTTAATGTTCATTTTTTTCTATTTCTCATCCTTGGCAGATTAATGGCCACCTGTTTATTATGGACAATTGAGCTCTAATGACTAAATGGCAAGCCGTGCCTGACTGAATTCTGACAGCACCAGTATGACAAATAGTCAAGAGTGAGCAATCCACTACTTAAATGTCATATCTGCTATATAAATGCATTTTAAGTTTAAAGTTCCGGCGTACACTGCAGTCACAGTGTCCATAACAGAATTAGTGGTAACAAGGACGGGTGGATGGTTACTGAACTTCAAAGTAGAACTGGAGGAGTTAATTGCTAGTTTGGGACACTGATGGCAAGTAGAAGTGACAGGCTGAGCAGAGGAAGCCAGTGAGCTTCTGCTGCATATTCACTCTGTCTAAATGGATCGCAGAATCTGTCAGGCTCTGGCCAATACCAGTGCTGTGGGGACACAGGAGGTGGACTCTGACATGGTTTCAACCGAAGGAAAGGGGACAAAGAGGAGAAATGACACATTAGTAACTCAGCTATGTTCGCCACGCTCTTTGCAAGCAAACAAAAGATGGCATGGCTACTGTGTCACTAGAGATGAAATGTGTCTCCAGATATTAATAGCAGCTCCAGTACCAGTTCCAACAATAAGGAGGCGGAATGTGATGTACATTTCCCGATATATTTGGTATGTGTTGAAATACTTGGCATTATGGAAGGTTTCGGTTGCTGTACACCATATTAATAATGATATTACTGTCATATCTGCCTGTAAGTGACAGTCACACAAGGTTCTATCAACAAACGTTCTGTCAAGGCCCCCTAAATCATCAGCGGCTCAGGGTCACCCTTTTAAGCAAAGCAGGATCCAGAAGTATTATTGTCTTATTTTCAGGCCAGGTCAGACACAGGCAGAGCAAGGTTAGACTGGCCCTCTTAAACTACATCTCCATAAAAATGACACCTCATAAATCTCACCTCTACTAAGGGCAGGTTGCCCCATAAAGGCTGAGACTTGAACTCTAACCTATTCTGTCTTAGCTCAATCTGTCAGATGCAGGAATGAAGAAAGGTTCCGAGAGTTAACGCCATGTGTCGGTGGGCAGAAATGAAAAATGGCATTGTGTTGCGGTAACTGTGTTTTGATTGGGGTTCTGGAAACCTTTCCATCCTGTGTAGGATCAATGTAGATGAACATGCTGGAACTGACTAATGTTGATGGTTATTTAAGTTGCCGTTTTAGATAAAGCAGGCATTAAGTTGTTTGTACGTTTTTTTTAACGTTGCATTAGCATCAATGGCTGTTCATGACAAGTCCAAGGTTACCTCAATATTAGTCTGACACATTTACACCTGGCCAATTTAAAGCAATTAGTAAACTAGTGTTGTAATCAAGACCAAGACTTTGACGCATCAATTTCAAGTCAAGACCAAGGTTTTTTAGAAGCCAAGTCAGAGACTGAGATCAGATTAAGATTGTTTTTTATCATACAATAATAGAAAAATGATATACATACAGAATATATACTAATAAAAAGCATGACTAGTCTAAAACGATTACCCATCAATATTATATTATAATCTTAGTCAAACTAACGCAATGTAACTTTTGGAAAATGATGGCAATTATTCTGTTTCTAATCTGCCCTAAAATACACTGTCCTGGGTTCTAGGTACAATCCCAGGAGGAGTGGCCTGGGTCCTTTCTGGGTGGAGTTTGCATGGCCTCGCTGTGTCTGTGTGGTTTCACTCTGGGTTATCGCCCACAGTTCAAGGTACCCTGCTCTCCTGCGACCTCGATTAGGATTAAGTGAAAAAGAAAATGAACGAATGAATGGAAAAACGGGAAAAGTGCCGTTTATAATTTACGTTACATCAGAGTGATGTGATTGGTTGGTCAGTCAGCCTTACTCTGGGCTGAGACCTAGTCCAGACCGAGATTGCTCGTTCATAGACTACAAACCTACAGTTAACCAAACCACGTCTTTTGTAATACGAGAGGAAATCGGAGGCATTAGGATGCTCAGGTAATTCCAGCTTGATTCATTTTGTAAAATTTCATACACAGGTCCAGCCAGAAAAAGGAAAAAGATCTGGGTTCTTAAACTTGTTTTCAGTTTATTTATTGAGCAATGTTCTGCGGTCAGCATTACATACAATTGGTTCTGCAACGAGAGGGTGTGATTATAATGACTTTGAGGCAAAACGCACTCGTTGCGTTAAAAGCAAAGCAGCTCGGCTATGAGGCGCTACGAGTGCTATCTGTGCTATCCACTCCCATTCAATCAAGACTGTTGTGCAGCTGTAACTGTTTTGATGCCTCCTCTCGAATCATGCTCCCTGCCAGGGTTATTATGAGCTCACCTTCATCATACGTAAGGCATTCCAAAGTTGTGATTCTGTAAATGTGAGGCGTTGCGAAGACGTGAACAACCAATGTAGGGGGCAAGTGGTCATGGTTTGCATTCAAATTATGACCACACCACCTCACAGAACCAATCATATGAGGTATATAAAGTAGGATACTGTGCCCAGAAGCTGTTTTGTTAAGTAAACTGAAACCTGCAGCTCCTGTGGTGCATCAACACAATTGCACCAACTGTATACATCCTCTCAAAATGATGGAAAATCCAGTCATCGTGGCTTATTGTCAGTCAATAGTCTTCTTATTTGAGATTCAAAATCTTTGGACTTTTTGCTCCCAAGTTACCATGACCACTTGCCCCCTAAATTGGTTGTTCACGTCCTCTCAATGCCTCACATTTACAGAATAACAACCTTGCAATGCCTTATGTATGATGAAGGTGAGCTCATAATAACCCTGGCAGCGAGCATGAGTCGAGAGGAGGCATCAAAACAGTTGATATTGTTTTAGACTATATTTACTCAGCTGCAGTGGCCTCATTAGAGAGGCCTATTTCCCCCTCTCCCCACCTTCATTTTCTCTCGCTCAGGCGCTTTGTGGGAACAATAGGTATACAATTAACAGGGAGCGAGGCCAGGATGCTGAGTGTTTGATGTAGCACTTGGAGTGCCCGTAGCACTGTAAGGGCAGGGGAGTGAGCTCGAGCTGAGGACAGCTCCCACTTTGCTGTTTCTTTTTTTTTTCCCCCCAAGCGTGTTCAGCTCCCCCCAGGCCATAAATAAGCTACTGGCAGCTACAATATGCCAGAAATAATGTTTATCTTGCTCACAGGGACACAGGCGGTCATTATCTCGAAAAGGTTGCGGCAAAGGGAAGCCATCGGGCAGCCAGTCTTCTACCCTCTCTTCCTCTTGTGGTCTCTTCTCCTTCAGGATTTCACTTTTATTGTTTGACCTCCATTCCTGCTTCATTAGATGACTTTTTATGAACCTTAAGGTAAAATAATCAAACGGTGGATGTGCTGTTAGGAGATGGCTCTTTCAAATTACTGGAGCTTTATCTCTGCTATTACTGAAGGCCTTATTATGAAGTGAAATTCTTTATTCCAATCATAGTTATATTAACACTATTTGAAGCTTGTTTTTTATGTTTTCATCATTAAAAAAATTTGATAAGAAGGTATATACTGATCTTCTTAACTGCATGCAATAGGACACAATATAGCCAAAAGTATATAGACAGCATGTCTAATTGTTGATCTAGGGTATTTATTCTATACTCTGCTAACATTTTCACGAAGCTTACAGCTATGGCATGTCCACAGACAATCAATGATGCATGGGTTGTACTAAGTGAGGTTCTACCGTCCCACCAAGCAGGGGTGTGTGATATGGATTGCCTACGGTAATATCTTAATTGTTGTTTTAATAATGTGTGAGTGGCTTTATCAAGTAAGTCACTTACTTGCCAAAAAACAGCCAAAACACTCCTTAAGAGCTCATGTAGTCAAATCCAATATTTATTGAACCATGTAGAAAAAAAACTGAATTCCTATTGAACTTATAAGTTCTTACGAACATATTTATTCTTCAAATACACAGCCTCGACTAAACAAATAATGACTGTAGTTTTGAATAGGCAATGTGTTTTGATAGCATTAGTGGGAGGTGGCCCTGTGGAAACGCTTTGTTTTTTGAAAAAAAGGCTGCAATATGTGTTATTGTGCATTATTATTATGGTAAAGAAGTTTGCCGACTGTGCTAGTCCTAGTCCAAATGCTGCATTAGCAAGCCCCACAGACAGCACTAGCCCCTTCTAAATGATTTTAAAAATGGTAAAGTTCATGAATAGCACAGTTGTAAGCAATAAAATGCAAACAATACCCAAACCTAGAAGAATATGAAGATTCAGACCTTTTGCTCACAACAGGCAGTGCACCAGCACAAAAACACACTCAGCAAATCTTAGTGGAATCATTCAACAAAAAGGTGCCGAATGACAACCAGACAACAATTCCATCGTGAAAGACACGGTGCCAATATCCGGAATGAAATGGCTTCAAACTACTTTTGAATAGTTGAAAACAAACTCCCAGATTCCAAAGTCTAATGCAAAGCCTTGTGAGAACGAATTCTGTCATGGCAGCAAATGAGGGACAAACTCCAAACTACTTCCCATGTTTTGGCCCGTATCTTTGAATGTCCACAGATGTTTGGCTATATAAGGTCAATTCAATTCCTTGAATGTTTTTCTGCCTCATTCCAGGACAACAGACTATGTTTTATTCAATTATTTTGGCAAAATGTGCTCAGTTGGTGCAGAGGTCTTAACATTCTAGTCCACAAACGGTGCCCTTTTCTGGCGGTGCTTCCAACCAGGTCAGGTACAAACACAACTGGTTGCTCTATGGGGGGTGAATCAGATCAGGGAGTCATCCCCCAGTGCTGCAACAGGAACCCAATGTTTCAACCAGGGGCATCGCCAGACACATCTGCAAAACACCTTCATTTCTCATCCATGGCATAGTAACACCCACTTCAAGCTTAATCACGTTCTATTTAGTGTGTAACACGCTTATGTTTATTCACAGTTGTGCCCCTATGACTGATTGACAAGTAGAGGGGTACAGCAGTGCCCCTCTAAATCCCGAGTGTGTCCAGTATGACAAGTAATCTCGAATCGCCCGGTCTCTACTTCGGTAAGTACATTTTCAACTGAGTTAAATGGCAGTATATTTACGCTACAAATCTCTTTCTATAGATTTCCATGTACAGGTTACTATAACATTACTGACAGCAATATCATTAAAAGCAGCTACACATTTAAAAAAGAAAAACAGACTGACTTATAGACTCAACTTCCTGTGCAATTAACATCAAACACACTTATCCTTAAATGCCGTTCACTGATCCTTAATGGTATTTGAGGCTTTCAGTACAAAAGAGCAGCCAGAAGCACAGAAAGGCTAGAGTGGATTTACCAGATGGAAAAAATGCACGGCAGCCAAACCCATGTATAAATGTTGGTATGGTGAGCGGAAATCTAATTGCATGCATGCTTTGTGAAAACACAATGATGGTCTATAACATTTTAGCAGGCAGCAAGCAGACGTCCAGTTAAGCCACTCCATTATGTCTGCCTTCTAATGGAAGTTGTGTAGCGTGACTGAGGGTGTGTTTGGCTGTTTTAATCCTGTCTATGGGTCAAGTCTTTTGTCATCATCAGGAGCTTGAACAAGAAGAAGTGTTGTTGCAAAAAAAAAACAAAAAAAATACTCATTAGATTATTATGAAATCTCAACAGTATGTCACTCTAGTGGTAAATGGATCAGACTCTTCACGCTGGTTCCAGAACATATATATGCATTTCAGCAGATTGTCTTGTTTGATCATGTCAGAGGGAACATATTTTAAGTTTAACAATTAAAATGATATAGCTATTTTAAATCAGCAGTTCTCTGAGTGAATGCTGATGCCAGGGGAGACTGACCAGACTCTTTTGGGCTGATAGAAAAGTAACAGTAACTCCTCGCTACAACTGAGACATGTAGAATATGTCAAGCCTTGAAGCAGATGGGCTACAGCAGCAGAAGACCACTCTGGGTACTATCTCTGTCAGAACTGGCACCCGAGGCCTCAAGGTGCACTCCATCACTCCAAAGGGTGCTAAATTTGTGCTGTCACATTCGGATGGTAGGGTCAGGACGTGGCTTCCACAGTCACAAGGAACAAAAAAAGAGCAACTTTAGCTTCATCTGTAGCTTACTGAAGAGAAAGTGGGGTACCAGCATTAGCGGCCAGTAAGTACATGCACGCACACGCACACACACACACACACACACACACACACACAAAATCACCCCTTCACTCTTGCTCTCTGATACAGACACTATAATGAACAAAACTTGTGAGTCAAACGCTAAAATTATTTTGGGCGCTGCCCTCATTGCTCGTTGCTGTAGGACAGCAGATTTCATTGCATAAACACACTAAACCACACTGAGTAGTTTAAGAGCACACACATGCTGTTTCTAATCTAAAAGAATCTAATAAAATGAATATTTTGAGTTGAAAAGTATTATTCTGGTAATCACCGTTTTTCACTGAAGTTACAACGGACAAGGTAAGGCAGAGAAAATAACAATTGAACTACTATAATATTGAACTATTAAATAGCTTAAATGCATTATGACAATAAGTATAGTGTCAGCTTGTGTGGCTGTTTAGTGCAGGTTACATGGAAAAACATTGCGTTAAATAGAAGCAAGCGAGAGGAAAAAAAAAAAAAACGTGCCAAACGCTACACAGCACATGGGATTAAAAAGTTGTACCCCTGCTAATCTCAGTCAGGGTCAAGGGATGAAGGTCTGGAACTCATTACATGCAATTAAAACATTTTCTTGTTTGACCGCACTACTAGCTATCGAGTGATAGTAGTGATAAACATAAATAGCTATCATTATGGTAAGCTATCTAGCTGTCTAGAAATAAGATTCATACTTCAATTAGGAAAGTTCCCTCTGTGTAACACCATTTTATGCTTAAATTACTCAGCAATCAAGTGACTTGCTAAGTAATCAAGTGTATGAAGGGCTATTTCTTGCGGAAATGAGAGTTGAAGTGATTTAATGGGCGGTTTGTGGAGTATAACCAATTCAAAACTGCTAGGATTTGAGTATGCTCACTTAGACCACATAAAACAGTTATATGGACGAATGCAGTGACATACATTACTGCGCACCAGTGTTAGGCCACCTTTAGGCTTGTTGTTGCATCACATAGCCACACGTGAACAGCACTATTGCTAACTTTAATTCAGAATTCAGTTCACGTGTGTATCAGTTCAGGAGTATTAACCTGCTCAGCAGGGAGCTATTTAGAGCATGCCGTTTGCAATACTGGACTAGCATAAAGAAAATAAGCCATTTTTGGAGCAAGTGTAATTAGAGATTTAAACAGCATCACCCTGTTGAATATGCCGGGCACAAGGCAGCAGCTCCTGCTATCTTTGTTTAGCAATGAGGAAGTTCCCATTAAAACCTATTATTAATTATATTGTTACTATATTAATATTCTCATACTACCACAAAACACACAACATTTTGGACACAGTATTAAAAAGCTGAATATGTCTGGAAAAGCAGCTTCTGTAGGCTACAGTGGCAAATGCTGTATTTAGTTTGATCTCCAATTATACTTTAATAATAGCAGAATCAGGAAGCTGAAGCTTGGTGAGCAATGCTGTTTTTGGAACAAACCCCTTTTTTCAGAAGGGGAATAATGTGTAATAAATGCTCCCAAAAATCAGAATGAAGATCAGTGGAAAATAGTCTTTTGGAGTGACAAATGCAAGTTTTAAACGTTTTAGGTCCGAACGCCATCAACATCTTTTAAATTGTTATAATAGGATGGCTGAAACAACAAATCAAATGTTGGCATAAGGATTTGCATAGTACTGCAAATTCTTTTTTTGTACAGATGTGAGTCACATGGCCATTACAATGAACTACTTATAGAAATGCTTCCACGTTGAGTGATGAGTTTTGCCATTGCAAATTGCTGTTGGGGTTTGATTGCAGAAAACGTCGCCTAAGGAGAATACAAAGCACTTGTGTAAGTGACTATGGACACGGGCTATATACTCATAGTAAATGGGGGTACAGAGCACTCGACTTGGGGATGTGGGGGGGGGGTAGCTAGGCTAGGCGTGTAGCTACTTCTTTAGACTGGACTACACTACTGATTTTTTCTCTCTGGCAGGTTAGAATATGTTGAGAGAATATATAAGAGGTGGTGGATAAAATTCAGAAAATGTTTATTTATGTAATCTCACTTTCCCTCAGTCACCTGACATACCAGTCTAATCTAAATCAGGGGGCTCTGGGCAGCACAGCGCACACACTAAACCTACAGACACCAGTCCACAGAGCCTATGTATGCACACACACAGGGGCATTTTAGAAATGCTAATTTACCAGACGCACGTCTTTGGACTGAAGGAGTAAACCGGAGTGCATGGATCCCATGCAGCAACAGGGCACAAGGCAGGGCACAAGTCCAGGTCTCTACGGCAGTAAGGCAATAGTGATATCTGACCGCTGCCCCACTGTGGCGTCCTTGTTTACGTAATACAGTAAATACAGTTACAAGCTGTAAATGGCATCCCTAAGTGTATGTGCCTGTAATATTGTAAGTAGCATGTCCCCTACTCCCTGTATCTTCTCTCTAGCCTATAACTACAACCCCAATTCCAATGAAGTTGGACATAAATAAACAGAAGACGATGATTGGCAAATCCCTTTCAACCTATATTCAGTTGAATACATTAAAAAGGCAAGATATTTAAAGTTCAGATAAACATTATACTTTTTTTCAATTACTTTCCAAATATTTAATCATTTTGAATTTAATGCCTGCAACACGTTCTAAAAAAAAAGATGGGACAGGAGCAACAAAAGACTATGGAAGTTGAGGGATGCTCAAAAACACCTGCTTGGAACATTGAAACACCTGAAACAGGTGAGTGTCGTGATTGGGTATAAAGGAAGCATCCCCTCTGAAAGTCTCAGTCCTTCGCAAGCAAGGATGGGGCGAGGTTCACAATAGAACCTAGACTGGCCTGCCTGCAGTCCTGATCTGTCTCGCACTGAATACATGCTGAATATATGCAAAATACGACAACGGAGAAACTTACTGTTGAGAAACTTAAGTTGTACACCAAAGCTTCAACAATTAGTGTCCCCAGTTCCCAAACACTTACCGAGTGTTAACAGGAAAGGTGATGTAACAAAGGGGTAAACATGCCCCCGCCCCCAACTTCCAACTTCCTTGGAACATTGTTGCAGGTATTGAATTTAAATTGAGTGAATATGTGCAAAAAAACAATAAAGTTTATCCGTTTGAACATTCAATATTTTGTCTTTGTAGTGTATTCGATTTGATATGGGTTGAATAGGATTTGCAGATCATCATATTGTGTTTTTATTTATGTTTTACACAACTTAGTTGAAATTGGGATTGTATATAAAATGGTTTAGAATTTGTTGAGTCTCTGATTCATCTGGCTGATCTTCCATGTTGTTCGTAATACTACTATACTGCTCAAAAAAATAAAGGGAACACACAATGTAACTCCAAGTGTTCCCTTGATTTTTTAAGCTATATATATACACACTTACACAGGGTCATAGCATTAAATTACTGTATTTTCCATAATTAAGTGATTTTTCATAAATTAAAAATAAGGCTGGGTTATGGATGCTGTGTAGATGGCAGTATTCCACTTTGGTGGAATACTTTGGTGGTTCTCTGATGTATTTACATCAGTCTGCATGCACTTTTCTTGTGTATTAACATTATAGTAGCATAAAAAGTCCAGTCACCATCCACTTTGGTAAATGTCCTTTAATACCCCGTTAGGTGATCATCCCCTGATGCAGCAACAGTGAGCCCTGCTGCTCCTATAAGACATGGGGGTCTGGTCCAATGCAAGCTCACAACTGCAAATCTAACAATGAAAA
>JAUZST010006343.1:0-14932 GCA_034779995.1 Parotocinclus haroldoi
TTTTAAGTTCCGTTTATTTAGTTTCAATAAACCTGGTTTTCCCGCACGTCGCGTTTGCCTCCGATCCTTCACCCGTTTGTGACAACATGCTTATTTTAGGCCAACAGAGATGGAAAAATGGAAAGATTTGTGGCATCTTGCCATCTGGTTGAAATCACTGATTCGTTTTGACTTTCTGTTTCTGTTCTTATACATTCATACACTCACATGCACGCACGTACACACACACACACACAAAGGTATTCAGATAAAGGCCCTGCGGCTGGGAAAACCCCACACTTCTTGGAAAAACAGGACTTCTAAGAGTCACGTGCACACAACTCCAGGCCACTCTGCCAGGCTGACTAATAAAAAAAAGGTTTAGGCCATTGGTTTAAATGGTGATCTTTCTTCTTTTAAATGCTCTACTAACATATGTATTACACTGATTCTATATTGCAGATTTAATATACGGATGGTGGTGCAGTTGGTCGTATTGATACCCCCAGCTTGACCTGAGTTCAAAGTTTGTCATGTAATTCCATAGGGTACAGAAATTTGATCACCGCACCAATATAACATTGCTCCTACTAATTGACCTTGAACGAACGAGGGAGTGGGCAAATCTTTTATATCCTAAGATTCCCAAGGGGAAAATTCCATAATTGCTTCACTGCCTGTTTTATGAAAAGAACATGACAGTCAATTTCAAAACCAAACTTAATGTGTGACATATAAATGTAATGCATGCTAAAGGCTATTCCTTAGGCGAACGGTACGTCTGACCTCATAATATATGTTTGTAGTCTGTGACTCACCACCGTTCTTAGTTAACAGAAACAATAAACTGTTAAACAGGCACTTTACAAGCCCACCATGGCAGTCAACAATTGGGAAAGAGGAGCCCAAATTCCTTAGATGGCCTTCACTTTACATGACAAGAGAGGTTAATCAGAAAAAAGTTGGCACAGTATTGAAAATGCAATTAAAAAAAAGTGTTTCTTACATTTGCTTTGACTTCCTTTTAATTGCAGAGATATTTCATATTTTTTCTGGTCGACATTTCATGTGCAAATAAACGTCTATTCTTGCATTGGTCCACAATACAGTTAAAAGGAGGGTGGGACGGTAAAGCATGTACCACTTTTTAATATTGCCGTTCCCTCTCACAACACTAAAAGACATTTAGGCACAGAGGATATCATGTGATTCAGGTGCCATCTTTCCAACCCATAGATTTCTGCACATTGAAATGAATGCGATTTTAAAGGGGGTGGAAAACAATGAAACAGAATTTGTCACGCACAACCGTTCGGGCACCTTGTGTACAAAGGTGTCCTAGTTGAATTGACTTGGTAATGGGTCATTAGTATTTGCAAAAATATATCCCAGAGGTTGTTTTGTTTTAGTTTAGGAACATAAACAAAACAAGTCTTTCGACCAGCGGTGCCTAAATTATCTCACAAGACTATGTACAGGCAAGAGAACAAGAACTTTTTCTATAAGATAAGCATCTTAGTATACGGGTTGTTGTTGATACTGTGAGAACAATGTAAGAATAGCAAACAAAAATACAGTGACTTTTTTTCTGTAGGGATTTTATATGCTGTTTGTGCACGTGCCTGGTTGTAATTCTACAGTTACTGATGCATGCTGTACTGTTAATCTCTGTAAAATGTCTTTACAGTATTGTTCACTGACACAAAAACCTGACTACACTGCTTGTTTGGTTGCTCTTTAACAAATAAAATGTGAAATAATACTGAGAATTTCTTTGTCCCTTACTGTGTTTCTCATATGCACAACTTCCTGTTCATATAAATGTCTATTTTATTTCACTCTGTCTTTTACATCTTGTACAGTGTCGTATGTGTATAAAAGGCAATTTGTGGCTCAGTGGTGGTTCCTAGTCTCCAGTGTTTTCTAACCTGGTTTCTTTAGCTGGACTTTGTAAGTGAATACACTGGCCTAAATGTGTTCAGTCACTTATTCAGTTAAAATCATACAATTGGTAATGTATTTAGAATACATTAAAAATAGGTCGTGGTACATTTGAAATACACTCTGCTGGTATGCTATGGCTATTCATCTGTTGATTTACATCAGCTGATTTCTCACAGCTACAATACCTTACGGAAGACAATACAATTAGCACAACTTAACAGCATCCTGTATGAGCAACTCCCGCTGACAAGGGGACTGATGAGATTTTTTTTTACACTTTTAGCATGATCCTGACTTCCATAAAACTCAACGCAGCTCAGCCTGGTGACTCTGTGGTAAGAGCTAGCTGCTATAATTAGCAGGTTGGCCAGTATCCAAAATTGCTTCCAATTCCCAAAGCTTGTATTGAAAAAGAAAGATTGGGAAAATTCCATTTACTCATTAAAGGTATATAAAGTCTGGAAACAGGCAGCAAAATGTATTTACCCTCTGGGCAATCAGTTTTCAACACTAAATCAACTCTGCCAATTCAGATGATTGTATTATTTGTATGATTTATGTTGTACCACATTAGTCACTCAGTCATGTGCCTGGTTTAGTTCTTTTCGTCTTTTACATTGTGTTTGTGAAGTATTACATGTGGAAAGCTTCCACTACCAAGCTGAGAGTTTCTATTTATGCATGGTTACTCTGTACTGACTCTAAATATAGTCTACATGTCTTTCATGTTTAGAAGACTCAACGTTACCTTATTCAGACACCCTCATTTACAGCCACTTACACCTGAGTCGGTCTGGCAATGTTCAATGGAAGCAATCGTAAAGTCCTCTATATTAATCATGTTGTCACCACAGTCCCATAGTTCCCACATTGAGGAACATAAGCAACGATTAATTTGTATGCAGGGTTAGCCTGATATCTCCAACAGGAAACAGGACCATATAGGTCCAAACAGGAGCATATAAAGTCACGGAATTTTATGTAATAACAAAATAGAATGTAATGGAATTTGTCTTGACACACCATGACAGTTCCTGTAAAAGACAGATCATTAGTTTGTGGTGTCCTAAAAATGAAAGTATAACATTCTGGATGTTATGTTTGCTGCTGAAATGGCTGTAACACCAGTCTGTCCTGTATTCTTACTGCTTGTATGTTGTGTAAGTGAGAATTGTATGTGGTGTAAGTGAACTGAAACCTGAAATCAGTTTAGAAACTGGAGACTGCAGATTAGGGCTGGTTAACTGAAATTAAAAAGTAAATGTAATTAAGCAAGTCAAGCTTTATAGAGATCTCAAGTTCTATAGCTCTATTTTACAACATAATATTTTCAAAAATGCTTAATAACTGTCTGGGCCCACAACCCTAACAAGCATAGTGTGACAGTGGAAAGAAAAAACTTGATGCAGAAGACACCTTAGAAAGACCAAGACTCCTTGGGCAGCCTATTTTCCAATATGTGCAATAATTAAGTTAAGTTTAATCCCAGGGTGGAGCAGCCTAGGTCCTTTCTGTGTGGAGTCTGGGGTTTTACTCCGGGTACTCCGGTTTCCTCCCACAATCCAAAAATGTGTGTTAGGTTATTTGGTGTCTCTAAAGTGGCTTTTGCGTCCAGAGTTGCCGGGTGGGCACCTGCTGGCTCACGACCCCGTGTGGATTAAGTGAAAGATAATGAATGAATAACAAATTCAAACAGAAAGCCTATATAATACAGAAAAAAACATTATATAGTATAATATTAGGGGACACTTCAAAATGAAATATCTCATTATGAAATATCAACTAACTGTTGTAAACAGTGTATATAGACTATACTAAATAAATAAATATTTTGGCATTGTCTTGGAATTATTTTCTCCAGTAACCAGGGTTATATATATGCATATATAATGTCTTCTCCACCCCAAAAAAAGGTACCTTAAATCTGTACCTGTACCAGACTAGACTTGTCCAGTGGGTGTGCTTTGCATCTGCTTTAATACTACTGCACGAGCGCAACAAACATTATTATTAGTGTCAAAGGTCTACCCACTATCAGTATCTAGTAATTGTTTGTCCATTAGTGGCCCTGTGCCCTTTCAACAGTTGTTGTGGGGTAACATTTACTTTAGTTGCTTGGAATTCACTATGGAATGCAGGCTCCAAAGGCACTGTTTCCTCACCATGCTTTCTGTGAGAGTGGACGTCGTGTGTTGATCTGGAATTCATTATGATACAGGTTTCCTCAGATGGTGTTCACATGCTTTATGGGAAATGACTAGTACCGGATACAGTGCACAAACCTTTGTCTATTCAAGGTGGTTATGCCGAAAACATAACTCTGCTTTTGGCGCAACATCTGTAAAAATTGTTTTAGGTTAAAGGTATATTACTGCAATTTACCACATTGTGGACTTTAAGGCATGATAAATAATTTATTGCACATGTAATTGTAAAGTAAATATGACTCAGGAGTATTATCGAGTAATTTAGGAAATACAAGGTTATACGATGTCACAGCATATATAAAATGCAGAACAGGGTGCAATTCAATTTTATAGCCCTTTTAACAGAATCTGACATATTATCTCCAGGCAGCTTTAAAACCTTTTTCTTGTTCCATTTACTTTTACTAGATGTCTGTTATATGAAATGATATGTACTGTTACAATATCGTTTCCTTCAGGACAAGTAAAGTATTATGTATGTATTCATCTTTCTATAAACCTTATTAACTGAATCCCACTGAGCAGTGCAATATCTGATTCTTCTCCAGGAAAACCCAGGAAAACTCCAAATCATAAAAAGTTGGGAAACTATGGAAAATCATTAAAAAAAAAAGGGTGTCACATTTATTTTGACTTTTATTTCATTGTAACCAAGCTGCACACACACGTACTCACACACACACACACACACACACACACACACACACACACACACACACAAACACACACACACACATACATATATATATATATATTACACATTACACATTATTACACATTATACACACATTCCAGAAAAGACTAAGGTCAGTTTAGGCTACTGATGAGGTTAAAAAGCTATACAGCTAAAGAGGTGACTGAAACCATAATTGGTGCATAATAGAATTAAACAATTAAAGGAATCTGAAGGAATTTCAGTGCATAAAGAGCACAGGTCTAAGCTGAACCAATCGCTAAGATGATGTCAGATACCTCATATGGCACTGCCTCAACCAACATTCATCAATAGCTGATAGAACCACATGGGGAAGTGATTACTTTGGCAAACCTTCAACACTTTAACAGTTACAATCACAAATGCCACTTATAAAGAAGAAGATGTTATGTTAACCATATCTAGAACACCTTTTCCAGGTACATCCATGAATTCTTTAACATGACAATGCAAAACCACATGGAAACAGTATACTGAATGTAAAGGAAACAGTCTGATCAGCAACACTACCTGCAAAAATAAAATGGTTAACATATATTGTAGCCTAGGTATTCATAGTATTAATAGTATTAATCATGGCTGATGTTGGCCAGCCTGCAGTCCAGATCTTTCACCTATAGAGAACATTTGGCGCATTATGAACACATCTGACTTTAACTAAATTGTAATTGTCCGAAGGGCTTATTGCCCAGTATTAATGCCTAACTTCACAATCATGTTCCAAAATTTAATGTAACGCCATCTCAAAAAACTAAAAGACTGCTGTAGCAGCATTCCATACTCTTACCCATCATTCTGGATGAGATTTATTGGGTGTCCACAAACCTTTGGCTATATGGTGTGTGTACAAAAGATAATGCTGCAAGAAGGTACAGTTCAGGTTACACAGTCAGGGGTTAACGTGAAAGTCCCTTCAGGAATCGGCAATAAGAAATGAGATATATACAGGTGGAAAACCCAGTACAACACATCTTAGTAAGATGTTTTTACCACCACAATTCTCACTAGTTCTCATATTTCAGGCTCATCACTTTACATGTGAACCTGTTAAATCATGTGTATTCGTGTTCAGTGCACACTGATATGTTTTTTTTTATCTCTATAAACAGACTGTAACTGTGTGGGTACAGTGGTTAGTGTACTATGGACAAGATGGTCCTGGATTCAAGCCCCAGTACTGCCAAGCTCCCACTGTTAGGCCCTTGAGACTATAACCTATAACTGCTTGTAATGTAGATAGTAATATTCTATTAGCACTTCTGCTAGGTAATTACATGTAAATTGAAACGCCATACTCCATTAAAGGTTAAGTATGCACATGATATAATTAAACGTTTTTGTCGATTTACTAAAGGTAAGAGATCTAAGGCAATCTCTGCAGAATTTTTTGTGCAAATTTTATGAATTTACAAGTACAAAATAGAAACGATATAATACACAAAATTTAGTTTTTGTGCGTACCCATGAACAAATGTATTGCGAAATTTGACAGTAGGTCCATGATGTGGCCAAATTACCATCAAAAATCCATAGTAAAACTGTGAACTTTATGATCACAACGCTCTTTGTGCTTCATTATCTTCTCTGTGTACTGGTTAGCACTTTTAAAATATTTTCCTGGATGGGCTTGTATTCTAGCACAAATACACTAATGCACTGTCACACTGGAGGAGTTGATAAATCCATCCAAGGGAGGTGCAGGTAATAACATGGGGATAGAAAAAAATTGTTGACTGGTACTTGCATTAGTCGACGTCTCAAGCAAAACTTGATGACTTGTTTTTGCTTGTTTTACATGTGCCATGCACAAAGACATATATACAGTATACACATGGCTGCCAAAATGAAAGCTATTTAACCCCATGAAGGGGGATTTTTTTTTTACATCTGGGTTCTTGATTATCGCTTACAAGTTAGGCCAGTATGTTCAATTTTAGGTTTGGATCCAATTATACTTCAGGTTACTAATCATGAGCAATAGTAGCCCTGTTAGTAGTGTTATAGTCCTATCAAAATGGGTCTGCACCCTGTGACAAGTCAGGTCAATGTGTTTAGTACTAATCTTACATCTTCATCAACCAATCAGTCTGAGTTTACTGTGTTCCAAGAGGATGACATGGTACTTATGTAATTAAAAATATTACATAATAATAACATCATCATTAAGGCTGTGGTAGCTCTATAGGTAAGTTATTGACCAGTAGGTTGGGTGTTAAAAAAAGCCATTGAGGTTCAAGTGCAAGCAGCTTTGGATAAGAGTGTTTGCAAAATGTTAATGAATTAGTAGTTAGCATACTCATACTAGCTGTTGTTAATAGAAGTAGCTGTTTAATAGTCACTAATTTGTTTATTTACGTATGTCAGAAGTTTAATATATACATTATACATACTTAAATTGTCCTTCACTCAGGGGAATAATTGTTCATAGCTTGTAAAGATCACTACAAAAATAAATAGTGGTTCTGAAGAGTGTTTGGTTGGATTTAGTTTGGTTATATATTGAAGTATTTTACAACAATAGTTAATGCTCAACATGTGTTTTTGTCAAGCTAATGTAGAACACGATTTGATTAGACCATAACACATCTTTAACAACTAGAGGGCAAATTCATACAGGAACAATGACGAAAAATGAGGATTTTAATTGTCTGTTAAAATTGATTACATCATATTTGTTGTACCATGGTCATGGCATGGTTCAACATACAAAATTCTGTAGCATATATATATTTACACTATATACACTTAATACAACAGCACTGTTGGTAACACATTTGGTTTCTACCTCAAGAAGTTTCTTCAGTGATTTTACTGTGTATTATAACCCCCAAACTGAAATTAAATCCCTGCCCTTGGTAAAGATATTGCTTTATGTAGGTTTAATGTTCACGGTGGTTTGGGTTTATTATTAATGAGCAACAGTTTACTGTTTGAAATGGAGAAGTTTGATTGTGTAATGATTGAAGAGGCTCTGACAGGTTAATGGAGATGTCTGCGGTTAGAGAACCAATTGAATAGTTTGTGTTTGGGCAATATATCACAAAATCCAGTTAATAATTAACAACCGTATTTTCAAAAAAAAGGTCCTACAACACTCTTTGTGCTTCATTATCTTCTCTGTGTACTACTTAACCCTTTTTAAATATTTTCCTGGATGGGCCTGTATTCGAAATACAAAAAATGCTGCGTTTGTGATAAACCATCTCGTTGGCACTGGCTTTGACAGGGCTAAATGTATGTCCCCAGTGCCAGGATGCTGTTTGGGTACCAACACGTCTTAACAGAAAAAAACAGCTGTTGCATCTAGCTTCATGTTTCAGTGTGTTGCAGTAGCACCAATACACTAAAGCACTATCACACCGGGTGAGTTGATAAATAACGTTATTGCCTATTGAGACTTATCTTATTGATAAATGCCATCCAACGGAAGTGCAGGTAATAAAATGTGGGTAGAAAAAATGTTCACTAACTACTCGCATTAGTCGATGTCTCAAACAAAACTTGATTTTGTTTGTTTTTGCTTGTTTTACATATGCCATGCACAAAGACATGTATACAGTATATATATAGCTGCCAAAATGAAAGCTACTTGACCCCATGAAGGACCCATATTTACGGGATATCTCTGAAATTATTCCCTATTATCTATTTCCTAACTTTCTTAATATGTAATATAGAGTACTTATGGATTAGAAGGGACAAAGTTGGTAATCGTGGAACATAAATCTGTACACGTTGCTCATTACTGTGTGACAGTATATTCTGTCACATAAACACATAATCACATGGCATATGAGGCACCAAGAACTGACAGACTATCCCAGAGAGTTAAATCAATTTTATCTGGACACAAGGTTTTTGTGAGAGAAACGTTTAGTCACCCATTAAAGTGACTTCTTCAGTCTACACGAAATGATTCAACTTTCTGGGATTTACCTGGATTACTGATCATGCACCAAGACAAGACCGGAATAAATGACTAAACATCTGATAGACATTTAATATAAGGTCATTTTAACATGGTTATATTTGAGGAGCAATTATAAAGCTTCTATTCTAAACACATTCTAAAGAAAAGCCTTGCACAGACGTAAATATAACAGGGCAATAATGTACTGCGTTACGTCACTGTTATCTTGGAGACAGAAAAGAACTGGGCTCGCGATAAGAGCTGCTGCCGTTGGTGTTTGAAATTTAAACTTTTAAAAGTAAATAAAAGCTTGGGTCGTAATCCAGTAGACGCTCGCTAGGTTTTTTGTTACGAGTGGAGAGTGAAGGGAAGCGCCGTGCTTGGTAATTTTCCAGCTCCTCCTCCTATCCTCCCCGTTTTTGCTTTCCTCCTATAGTGGCAATGTTTTGGCTTTAAACACTCCAGCACGTGCTCAGTTGCTTAAAAAGGCGTCGACGCTCAATAAACCGTGATCAGAAACAACTGCTGGATCTGCAACTAATGTTCCCCAAATCATTCAGCGAAGAACGAGGCGATCATGAGAGGAGGTAAGAGGTGTGTGTGAGAGTGTCTGTGTAAAATGCATTGCTGTACTTGCGAGCATTATATATTCTGGAAAAGTTTGACTTGTGCGGGTCGTTTTGCTGCTCACCACTTAATTGCAATGTGTAATAATAATAATAATAATAATAATAATAATAATAATAATAATAATAATAATAACAATACATATTATTATTATTGTTATTATTATTATAGTACGTATAAGAATAATTGCCACTATAATAATAATAGTAATTATTATTCCGATTAATATTATTATTATTATATTTACAGAAAACTAGTTAGGTTACTAAGGTTAAGGTTAGAGCGGTAATTCTCTATAGCTACAGCAATCACTGTCAGTGGAAAGTACGTACAAATATAGTCAGACAACTTTTCTGTGTGCTCCTGTGTGAAAGTACGGATTTTCCAAACCTTGTGAGAACAAAATTTTGCCACAGGCATAGGCAATACTGAATTATTGGCTTGTGTGGAACATTTAGCTGTCCTTTTGGCACCCTTGTTGCTTGTTCACAGTAAAGCCAACAACAAAGTCTAACACAAATGAGCCAAAAATGCTTTTGGTTGCTTAGGTTCTGTGTAAAAGTAGTGTTAATTAGTTATAATGACATAAGAAAATACTGATATGTATAGAGAGACAAGTGTGTGTGTGTGTGTGTGTGTGTGTGTGTGTGTGTGTGTGTGTGTGTGTGTGTGTGTGTGTGTGTGTGTGTGTGAATCTGGGAACACTTTTACAAGTCCTCAATTCTAATTCACAAAGTGCTATATTTCATGTCATATAGGTTTGAATATATTAATGCAGCCCTTCTGGACTTTATCCTTCTGAAACATACACAGCAAAATAGTTTTACAAATGTTTTTGTACGTAGTGGCTGTTTGCTGTAAAACTACTGTACTATAAAGTTGTAGTAGGTTTTTTTTCGTACAGGCTATGATATTAAGAAAACTTAGTTTCATCCAAAATATTTACAGTTTTTATTTAGATTTATTACCATCTCGTTTGTGTGTTGCAACATAATGTTCTTTAGGCAATAGGGGATTTGAATGGGTCTGGTCTTGTTGAAGGAATTAAGTCTGTGGAATACTTAACTTCTTTTAATGGTAAACAGTGTCGTCTTGTTAAATTATCTAGCAAAGTATCGTTATGTATCATATCATAGACTTTAAGACCTTTAAACCAGGATGTCCATCATTATAGCTATTAAGTGACTGATCCAATGTGCATTGAAGGTGTGTATGTAAATATTCGACTGCACAAAGTTAAAAAAAAAATATATATTTTTACAAGCAAGACAAAACCTGTTCTGTAAGTTTGTCAGACTGTGATTGTACCACGTGACAGTCAAACCGACAACTGGCAAAGTAGCTTCTCTTAAAAGGACATTGTAGCACTTTTACTACGTAGCTAGACAATTGACACAGGTTAAATTATTTGGACTTATGAAGTCATTTCATACAATACACCGTGACAAACCAGGATCATGTCCCTGTGGTGCCTTCTAGTTCAGCTTGAAGGCACGATTGAAAAGATTAGTTGGAGGATCATCTTCTGGTGCTGCAACAGCAGCCCTGGCTAGACCTGTGATGGACTGGTGCCCCATTCAGGGTATATGCCAATCTGAACAGGATAGTGTTGGGGAGGGGGATTCAGTAACATTGCTGTCAAATCATAATTCATTATTACCTCTGAACTAACATTACATTCATTTCCTGTAGATACCAAGAAATCCTGCTCGTGTGGAGGCGGCTGCCTGGGCCCTCTCACCTTCCACCCTAAGGCTAAAGGAATGCTTGTGACCCTCGGAGAGGGTGGCCGGCGTGCCAGCAGAGATCCGTCCTCGTTCCGCCATGGTCTTGTTTTTAGCAGTCGCCCTGTCAAGTTAGGAGAGAAGGTGCACCTCCGGGTGGAGCATTCCATGGTGGCATGGCATGGCGCCCTTCGGCTTGGCTTCACCACAGTGATGCCTGGTTCTGTATCCGTACCCTCGCTGGCCATCCCAGAGCTCACAGACACACAGGGCTATTGGGCCATGCCTGTGCCAGAGCATCGCTGCTCACCACGTACTGAAATCACGTTCTGGGTGACGCGCTCCGGTTATCTGCATGTGCAGACCAATGATGGGTACAAGCACGCGGTCCGAATGGACAGGATTGAACCAGGCAAGCCCATTTGGGCTATGCTTGATGTGTACGGACAGACTAGTGCTGTTCTCTTACTTGGTGAGTGCAGGTAATTCAATCTGATTCATAGCCATGCTTAAAGACGTGTACAACATATGAAGCTCAGTTATTTCCCTGTAGTGGGTATTAAACAAGGTGGTCAGGTATTGTAGCGTCAATTCAGTAGCCCACTACCGAGGAGACCTAGGTTGGAGCCTTAGCAGTGCCTTTCAGCCAGGTTGCGTTTTACTCAGGCACAACTTGGCTGATTCTAAAGGAGATTTATCCAGACAGGGGGATTGACACTTCAGCCTTGGCATCCCTCAGCCACAAAGTAGACTGGCACCCCACACAGGGTATTTGCTTATTTGCATCTTGTGACGGTGCAATTCCCTTCAACCCTGGATAAGCAAGCATTAAACAAGGGGAAAGAATTAAACAATTAACAGGGCGTGTATGTGTGATTTTGTCCTGTAATAGCCTGGAGCCCTGTCTAGAGCTTGTTTTGCCCTGTACCCTGTGCTGCCAGTTAGAACCCCTAACATTGTTATGACACAATTATTTTTACCAACATATAACCCATGTCAATTATTGTCATACATAGGTTTATTACTGTATCTTGTTATTATCTTCTAGCTTAGTACTGTATATCTAGTAGAAAGATACAGTATATATATATATATTTTTTTTTTTTTTTTTTTTTTTTTTAATTTTTTTTTTAATAATAATTATTATTTTTTTTTTTTATATTTCAAAATGTAATAATTTTTGTGAGCAGTGCATACACATAGCCTTGAGCCCTGTGCTGCTGGATAAGTAGATTTAACTGTAAAATGTGTTTTGTGTCCAGGTTCAAAAAAGAAGGGATTCTTTGGCATGCGGCACTCATGCACTGTTCCCACGATCAACCCCACAGAGCAGAACTGCGGCTACGTCCAGATTACTGACAAGATCCTGGAGAGGTTGATAGTCAGAAAAAGCTCAGAGATGAAAGTCACTCTTCCACTTTCTCCGGTTGAGGACACAGGTATGAACTTTACAAAATAAGAACTAACTGTGTACTGATCAGCTTGTGTCGTACGAAACTTGCATGGTGTATTTGAAGGTACTCGGGTGGTGCCGAGGATATGCGGCATACCACAGAACAGTCAACTGGAGTCAGGTCCCAGAGATGCCTTCAGGCTGGTTTAGTCATCAAACAGGCATCTCCCGTCCTGCAACAGTGATCCCTTTTGAATAATGGAATGGCAACCTGTCTATGGTACACACTGTGAATTCTGGGATAGACTTCACTCCCTGTCCAGTCTTTATTAGTGTTCTCTAATTTAACGAGGAGCCTCACCAAGATCCACTATGCTATATGATACGCTCCCTGGACAGAATGAGTCACCTTACATGTTTAAGTTGGTAGTAATGTTAACGTTAGAGAAGGTGGAACCAATCAGTGCAGTGAATGTCTCATTCAGTGTGTGGAAAATGCAACGCAAAGCAAACATTAATGGTTGGTGAAAACGAGTGATTGCATTTGGGCATGCCAAAGACCATAGTGTGAAGGAAGTGGCTGAATTTGTAGGTCTTTCAAAGTGTCCCTTCATACAGGTCTGTCAGCAGTGGCAAAAAGCCCAGTCTACAGGACAGTCTTGTCAAAAATGTGGCTGAAATACGATACTTAAAGGCCAGGGCCAGTGATGTCGCCTACATACAGAAACTTGTCCAGTCCAGGCCAAATTAAATCACGGCTATTATCCGTGCTCGTGGGTATATTATACTTTATTAGGTCTGCTTCAGTCACAGGTGGTTTTTTTGTCCTGTGAGCTTACATATACTATATTAAAGTGCACCTGCTGTTCCCGTGGCATGGTGGTAAGAGCCAGCTGCAGGAAATAGCATTTTCACATCACGTTTGGCGTTTTCAACATGTTTGTTATCTCCAGTTTCTTGAAACCATTTTATATGTCGCACTAACCACTTTGTTCCACTCTGTCTTCTTAGATGATGAAAACGACTGTGTCGTGTGCTTCTGTGAACCTTCCAGCGTGCCCCTCAAATGTGGACATTGCTGCCTGTGCCCTCAGTGCGCAATTAGGGTCTTCAGTGAATTTGGAACGTGCCCACTGTGTCGCCAAAGTATAAATCCGACGTGTAAATTAAAAGTGCTGTAAATGTTTTTTTTTTCTAAATATTGTACATAAGGTGTAAAATTCTGTGTATATCATTTATTTATCTATGTAAATAAACATGAATGTGACCTTTTTCATGGGATCTCCAGCACAATGTAATGCATATCTGTCATCTCCAGATATAACTACTGTAGCTTTATTACACACACAAACGCACTGGACTGCACGAATTATATAAATAATATGATATTCTTTATAAGTTCTACCCATACACAACTGGAATAACCACTGTTTGGGAAAGAAATGCTTATTTGTCCGTCTCTATAAACTGGCATTTAGCTTCATCTGGGTTTGTTGAACAGGCATTCTCTATCTTTTAATCTATCCAATTGATTTTCAGTTAGATAAGTTAATTAAATCTAAGTGAATTTCTCACTTATTATGCACAGTACATCGAATAGAACATAGAATATAGTATAGCTCTAGTATGCATCATGTAAATGAGTTGTTATGGTATTATTATACAGTGTAAAACAGTGTCTGAGATACATCTATCATTCGGTACAAAACTGTGTCTCAAACTTGGTACATAAAGTTCTTCTTTAGACCGGATTGTGTGTTTGTTTGAATGTTTATTCAGTGTCACACAACCATCAACAGGAGCAAAGTTTTAAATCGATTTTAGTCAGACTGATCCAATGCAGAGCAGCCAGATAACCCAATGCATGTCTTGTGGGAGGAAATCAGAGACCCAGAGTAAACCCATGCAGACAAGGCCGGGACTGAACCTGGCATCTGTAAAGGTGTGTAAGACAACCATGGTAACCGCTTGTGCCACCGTGCTGCGTGACCTGATCTGTATTATAACTAAGTGTAGAATCTAAGACCAAATCACGGGTCAAGTGTCTGTATGAGTAGTTGATGATCATCATTTTTAGAATGTTTTCCATATCTTAGTAGGTATAAAAATGTAGAATAAAACAAATATATAAAAATATCTGAATTATACTACTGTCAGGAATCCCGATTCCGTCTCTCTCTCTCTCTCCCTCGTTCGCTCAGCCCCTCCTTCTAATCACTGCTTCTCTCCACACCAGGTGCGGCTTGTTTATTCCGGGTCTGAGCCTCTCTCTATTTAAGCTCTGTCTTTTTCCCTGTACGGGTGTGAAGTATTGATTGTTTGCCATCGTACCGAGGGTTTATCCTTGTGATAGCTGTCCTGTTTCCAGCATTTGCTACAGTTTGTGAGTTTCCGTGTTTTCTCCGTCGGGTGAGTGTTTGAGCGTGTTATTTC
>JAUZST010006344.1:0-14931 GCA_034779995.1 Parotocinclus haroldoi
TTTTAATTCTAGGTACTGAAAGAAGTCCTGCTCCCTGTGAGAGAAGTAGACGAGCTGGATTGTAAGATTGTAAGAGTTCACTCAGATAATGTGGGAATCAGACCATGTAGAGCTTTATATGTTATAAGCAGTATTTTATTATCAATGCTGAATTTAACTGGTAACCAGTGTAAAGACGACAGAACAGGACTGGTATGATCACATTTCTTAGTTCTTGTTAGCACCATGTCTGAAGGAGGGATCATCTGCAACACCTGCAGAACCTACATCCAGTCCAGTGTATAAACCATGCCATCACCTGGTGATTACCGTGATAGAGCACCAAAAAAACAGTATTATGTAGAATATTTCTTCCCACCCAGGACCCTGTGCTTAGTTTCCTTATTTATTCTCATTAGAAATGCTCTTGTTTCCCTGATGCCGTGTCGTTTTAGTGCATAACAATGGCAGTATTGGCCACGCATCTCTGACACTCTGTGTATAGAAACGTTCACACAAACAAACGTCTCTTGATGTTGCAAATTGCACCGTGTCCTCTTCCTCTTTCTTGTCGATTGGGGGCAGTTTCAGGGTCAGCAGCATGCAGGCACATGAGAGAATGCTGCTAATTGAGAGCGAAGCAGATTATCCCCGGAGACCGAGCACACCACAGAGATGTTTTGCATTTGCACAGTTAATATTAACTGGATTAAAATACACCTGTGCTCTGGAGACTCGCGCACTAAAAGCCACGCAAAGACGCGTGAGAGCTAAGTTATAAATGTATTTTCCTTTTCTCACATTCGGATGAGCCCTGTGACTGGACTTGTTTCAAGTGTGCGATCGAGAGATGTTCTGTTCCGTGCTAAGCTCCAGCATTTGCACATATTTGACTAGAGCTTTCACCATCCTTTTAACCCAATGGAAACAAATTCCTTATTTCCTTCAGAGCAACAGTATCCCACAATTCACGTAACAAATGTCAAGTCCAGTCAGATTTGTTTATATAGAGCTTTTTATAATGGAGCATCGTCTCAAAGCAGCTTTATAACACGATATGATCGTAAAGGGCCAATCCCGAATGGAGCCAGCCTAGGGCGGCAGTGGAAAGGAAAAAACACACTTTTAAGGAAGGAAATCTTGGGAGAACCAAGACTGAAAAAGCGACCTGAACTGCTTGGGTGGCCTAAAATGGTTACGTTTGTATTAGTAGTAAAATTAAGTAAATAATTACAGAATTAGTGTCCTGTGAAAGATGCCAAGCTAAATAGTAAGCACTCACTTTGTCTGTATGGTCTTTCTGTTTATCTTTAAATGACCATGTGTTTTACTTGGTGTTTACTTTATATTTCACTTAATCCACACGGAAACTCTGGGCGCAAGGGTAGGAACAACCCTAGACGGAGCGCCAATCCATCGTAGGCCACACACACACGTGCAGACACACACAGTCATGCACACACTAAGGGCCACTTTTATAGACATCAATTAATCTACCCGGAGTAAACCCACGCAGACACAGGGAGGTCATGCAGACTCCACACAGAAAGGACCCAGGCCGCTCCACCCTGGGATTGAACCCGGGACCTTCTTTCTGTGAGGCAGCGGTGCCGCCCCTACCTTTATCCAGTCTAATCTAATTCAATTTAATGAATCTAATCTGATTTAATCTGCTCAGTAACAGGTATCTAAGGTTCAGCAGTTCAAGAATGTGTTTAAATCCACACTTTTACAAACTGTAGATCAAAACTTGTTCCATGCATAGAAATCCGGCAAGAGTTGCACATGTGGCATCTTTACTCACAAAGACTGCAGTCTTGCTATGTTTGTTTTTTCGTTTGATTGATTTTGTTTTTACATTTTTAAACTCCACCTAATTAAATGTATTGAAATTTTCAGCTTCACTGATGCTTGGTTGTAACCTTAGTTGAGCCTTATGTATGTGTTTGTTTACTAAAAAAAAAAAAAGCCATTTCTCTGCGTACATTTTAATTCACGTTATGTTCTGTGACTTGCCGTGGTCTCCGTTATGGTGTTGTTTTACTGTAGTAATGCCACGATGCGGTGCGATGATGAATTGAAAAGTACACCGTGTTCAGAGTCAGGAAGCCAGCGCCGGTGTGTGACGGGCTTTACGTTACACTGCTAATGTTATTTTCGACTGTAAATCCCTAACTTTAACTGTAACTCTAAATGAATTCCCATTAGTTGATCTACCTTTCTCTATTCTTCAATATCCCTGTCTTCTCCCTCTCCCTCGGGGTCCATTGATCTTCGCTACCATTGCGTTCTACATCCGTTGTTTCTAGTTAAATGCCCTCTGTTGACATTTCATAAAGTTTCGAAGCAGCGGTGGCAATCATTTATACACGTAGTGTGACTTTTTAGGGGATTTCTCTAAGGAAACCTGTTGCTTTTTTCCTCAGGGGACCTGTTTCTTCTCCTGCTTTTGCTGAACACATTCCTCATTGTGTCGTTGTTGTTGCTGTAGTATTCTACTTTCATGTATATGTACGTGTCTAGACTTACCATGTTGCCCCTGTGTGGTCTGGGAGATCTGTGATGACTTTGGTACCGCAAGAAACAAAAAACAGTAATGTTTTCAGAATTTTGGTTCCCGTGACATCTCTAGCTACAGCCAATCTGCAGTTGCACATGTGGTTAAGTACCTTGATCTGGATCTAGACTGCCTTCATAAATGAAGATCAGGTCTTGGCACGCTAAAGTTTAGCATTTGCGCAATTACCATGGGCATGCTTCCCTGTAGCGCTTGCAGGGTTTGCTATCCCACCACTGCCGGTTCAAAGTCCCCATGGGCCCCATGGCTGGATGGGAATAACAGGTACTTCTTCCTTGCTATGAAGATTCCATTAAAAGAAAAGCAGAACAAAATAGTTCCATATGCTGTCATTTATCATTCTCAAACAAAATCACAATCAGCCAAAATTTCCTATTAGCCGATTAGTTTAGCGGATTTAGTTAATGATATGGATGAAAAAATTGGACCTGTGGATCTCTGTAATGGGGCAAATGCTGACTGGTTCCCCTATACTGACAGAATAACATAAAGGTGTCTCCCTTACAGACATAACTGAATGTATGTAAATTTGTTTCGCTCTTTCTAAGTACAGTTGCTATTTATCTATACAGAGTGCATCATAGTCTGTATTAGTAGCACATATTTTACAGATGTGATAGATTAGGCTCAAATGCATATTCCTTTGACACCCCTCACTTATTATTCTCTTCTGCCTACAGCAGTAGGCTCGCAGAGTGCAGTTCTTCCAGGCTGCATGTTCACGAATGCCCTAGAGGAACCTGGAAGCAGAAATGTTAGATGGCTCATTGAGTAAAATGCCACTGCTTTTGAGATGTAGCCTGCTTCTGTTCTCTCAGATTAGATGTGAAGGTGCAGGAGAAGTAAGGGAAGAATGGCCGACTTTCTCATGGAATACCTGATGACTTGCGTCTCCTCCATTTACTCAGTCTCGTCTCCAGAGTGCCCTCTTTCTCCTACACTCTCTCTCTCTCTCTCTCTCTCTCTCTCTCTTTCTCTTTCCACCATATTGTGGTTAAGATTAGGTTTGCGTTTGCACTTTCTCTAACCATGTTAAAAGAGCATTAAAGCAAAGAGCGATCTCTACACGCACAGCTCCGCGGTGCCTTCGTTACACAATCGTCTTGTCTCAGTTTAGAGCTCCCAGTCTCTCTGGATCAAACCCGGACCTGTCCGATCAATATGCCCAAGGCTATATCCGGGCCGATAGGAGACACGAGACGGCTCCTAATTCGATGAAGGCAGCATTAGGGCTTGGCCCGGATGCGTGGGAGGCTTGGGTAATTGCAGACAAATTCATCGTAAAGGGTCGAGAGCTGAGGATTGCTTTCAATTATGGTTGCACTTTTGAGGAAGACGGAGGAAGAGACAGGCTCTGTTACTGTCCGGTGTTCACTCGAAAGCTGAAAATGAGTATGAAGGTTACTCTGGTGCTGCGAGGTCATGGCATCTGACTGTTCTGGATATATGTGTGTGTGTGTGTGTGTGTGCGTGCATGTGCGTGCAATGCAATGTGCTTTCAAGATATGCCATAACGTTCGTGTACCAGCCTTCCATATTGTGCCCCGAGTTTTTGACCTAAATTTTTTAAATAAAGAACTTATTAAAAAGGTAGTTGGGGAATCGGCAAAACAATAGTCATGCCCACATCTCGATGTTGTTTGACTAGCTTTATTTTAATATGTAAGTGAAGCATATGCAGTCTTGTGTTTAATGGGGGCACCTCTGTCAAATGATATAATTGTGGTGGTGGTGGTGGTGGTGGTGGGGGGGGGGTGTCGTGTTTTTTTTTGTTTGTTTGTGTTTCTTGTGTTTTGTTTTTTTTTATGAAATCCCATGCTTGCATAGGTTTTGCATGCGCATTAGGTTAACTGGAAATTTCATAGTGCCCTTGGTGTGTGAATGTGTGTATGAGTGTATAAATGTGTGTGACCTATGGAAAGGAAAAGCTTTAGTCTTGGCTGATAAAAAAGGAACGTCTGTCTGAATGACTTGTCTAAGGTTTAGAAAAGGAAGGCTTAATCGATATATTTCAGCCCTCAAACATAGACAGAAAGTAAAGTGTACTTGCAGGCTAGTGTTGTTTTGACTGACAGCACAGGAAGACAAAAACAGCTGATGGGTTCATTTTTATACCTTTGTGAGATGTGACAGGTTATTGATTCTGTCTTTTTAGGGGCGTACGGACCTGAGACGGGATGGGCGTCGACTTATCCAGAGTGCCGAGAGAGGAACCAATCCCCAATCAATATAGCGGACCAAGACACTAAGGTCTCGATGGAGTATCAAGAGGTCCTGCTGGATGGGTTCGAAGCAGAGTCATCTAACAAGACGTCAATGAAGAACACGGGAAAAACTGGCAAGTTGCTTTCTCGTTACACTCACTGTCAAAATCCAATATTATAGAGCTGTGAAAGAGAAGTAGGCTGTGCGTGCGTGCGTGTGTGCGTGTGAGCGCGCTTACCCTTTTTATCGTCTTTTCGCAAATGCGCCGCAAACAAAGAAAAACCACACCTCTTCGTCAACATCTTATCTGCCATCCAAATCACTGTAAGAGTCGCGGACCATTACACACAACTTGCACACACCTACGAACTTGCCTACACTCTCTTTTCCTTGCTAACGCTCCCCACTGCTAAACATAATCTATGCAGAGTAAGATAAATTGCCCGGTGTTGTCTTATGAATAATAGAGCCACCCTTAGCTATATATAACGTTCACCTGGGTGTATTTTCAGCGGGAGAACTGGGTACAGTCACCTGCAGAAACCTTTCGAAAAGCAAGCATCCCTGTAACTTAAGCCTACAAGCCTTGTTTGTTAATCAGAACTGGAGTTGCTAATGAAACAGTTCAGAATGTGTCCCTTATTCCAAGACTGAGTAAGATGAGCTTGAGAAAAACGAATAAAATGTTGATTTTTCTCAGCCTTGAACTAAAAACAAAAGTATAGTGTTAGACTGCACCTTGGGACCCAAAGCTCCTGTGCCTAAGCTGTAGCTCAGCTGTAAAAGTTGCCCACTGAAAGTTGTGAATTCAAACCCCAAGACTGTGAAAAAGCCAGTGCAAAGTCACTGACAAAGATCGTTCTTCTTAATGTAGTTACTACTAGATCAAGACTAGAATGTATTAAGATTTTATTTCTGATCTAATTTGCTTTTTTTGTTTGATGCTTTACGTGCACCCACAGTGTTTTTTTTTTATGGAGTGAGGTAGCTCATTTATAAGTTAACTCTATTAAGCTAATCATTAGATAAATGGAAAAATGTTGAACTGCAGTGGGCAGTGTAGAGGAGTAATGGAGGACCATTTACAGAACCCGAGGAGTCCCAATGAGGTTGCGTAGACTAGTCAGCTACAACGTCCACTCGTTACCATAGGAGAAACAGTAAAGAAAGCAAGCTAGTCGAACTTTTGCAGTCTGAAAATGTCCAATTCTACAGTAATCAGTAATCTTAGTTTATAAGACATCATGGTGCTCATACTTCATAACAGAGTTGAATATCTAGATCAGTGAAACACATGCATTGTCTTCATTTCAGTTTTCATTGTTTACCGTTTCCAAACCTCGCCATTCACGAGCTCTCCTGATGCTCTGATGATCTAATTACGCCGGTTACTATCAAAGAAAACGACCCAGATGGGTTTATGTAAAGGAGGTTACACACAGATAAGTACCATTCAACTCAAACTTGTTTGTTAATATTGCTTATTCTCATTTCATTTCATTTCCATATATGAGCAGGATCCGGCTCAAATGCCATAATCTAGAGAAGCACTGATGCTGGATTTGTTGTTTAGAGACTGTGAAGGTCTGTAATTTAATATACAATTTGACACATTCCGCATTCAAGTGTGCTATTTTTATGCACAAAGACTAGTCAACTAGTAAAAATTACTAGTCGCGCAACCCCAAAAACGAGGATGACTTTCCTTATTAATACTTTATATGCTATATAGTGTTCCTTATGTTGGACTGTTGATTCATTAAAGGGTATGTGTGTCAGGCAGAGCAAGATCTGTATAGAGAGGTACGAGGAGATAAAAGGAACTGAAACAATGAAATGAATCCTCAAATACGTGCATCAACAACGCAAAACTCAAAATGCGGTGTCAGCTTGAAAACAAACCAACAAACTCAACCCATATTTTTTTAGATCAGCAAGCTCAAATGGATGTCACTCTTCATCATTTTTGTAAGCCGTTGCAACTTCATTATTTATTTCTTTAATTTTCTCTTTGTTTCTATAACCAGCTTTTTTTAAACCCAACAATTTCTTGACATTAATCCTCCCACTGTCTCCAGTTTTAACTAATTCGTTCAGACTCCTGTTTGTTTCCCTCTATCTCTTTCTCTCTGTCTCTGTATCTTCACCTTTTCTTCTTTATGAAAAGTTTTTGTTTTGCACAGCTGATTATATCTTTCTTCACTCTCTAATTTCCCTTCAGTCAAGATTTCAAGTGTTCTTGTTCTAATAAAAAATTCTAATAAAAAATGCACTCAGAGAGAAACGTCGCGTCGCTGCTAATCTCAGCATGCTGTTATGTCAAATATATAAATGATTCCAGATGTGGTCTGATTAAACGCTGCATCTTGCCACAAGAGGGTTTAATAGTGTTTGCCCCACTGCCCTATAATAAAGGTTTTCGGGGGCTACTTGGGTGTAGTGTACCTCTTGGTGAGAGATCGTAATTGGCACCGTGACAAAACGTTTGCTGTTCGTTAGGCATCATAGGCAAAACTGGGCAAAATGTACTAACATAACTGGTCACCTAGAGAGGGAGCCAAAAGAGTCCACTAGTAAATTTGATTCTAGTTTGAATTCTAGTAGTAGTAGTGAATACAGTGACTCTCATTGGGACTGTTGATGGCCTAGTGGTTAAACTGTACTGGTACTGGAGGTACTGGACTATGGACCAGAAGGTCCAGGGTTCAAATCCCGCCTCTGCCACAGTTGGGTCGGACGATAAAACCGTGTTAATTGTAAGTTGCTCTGGATAAGGGCATCTGCTAAATGACATAAATGTCAATTGACTATTATCAGCAGATGCTCTGTCCATGCCTATCAGCGCTGCTTGGTCTTCGCGTTGTTGCAAAGATTTAAGGTGTGTTTTAAGTCATTATCCTACCACAAATGGAATCGCTCTCCACAAAGATTCAAACAAGCATGTTCACCGTTGGTCTCAGGTTTTCGGCCTCATTGTATTTCTACTCTAATAAAGCGCAAGGCCCTAAATTAATAAGGACATTGCAAGAATACTGCAGTGCAACCCTTCGTTTAAGGTATTATGACATTGCATTCTGTTGCTATATGTAAAGTAAGGGTATTCATACGTTGATAAATGTTTGTCATCCATAAAACAAAGCAGCTGAGCAAGTTCAATGTCACCCTCTGGGTACTGTCAGTTGTAAAGCAACTTAAGAAGCATTTGGGGAATAACAAGTGGATCATCAAGCACATTATTAATGATAGAGTTAATGTGCTACGTTAATTATGAAGGGTTTTTTTCATCCTGTCTTTTTTTCTAGTCAACCTTCATTCTTTTTCATCTGCGTATTAAGAAATAGCTAACATTCTTAAAGATCTCTGCTTTCTCAGTGCCTTCTCGTCCTCTCATCTCTCTGGGAAATCCTCAGGATGCCTCACTTATTTCCCAGAACTGCATCAACATTCTCCAGAAACAAGTTTGATCAGAAGTTTATTGACCTTAGGTGCAAATGCGGATATATTAATAGAGACTCTCCTGTGTCAGTGATGCGCAAAGCTAGGCCAATCATTTCAGTGCAGCGCTGTAGAGAAATTGGGGCAGAAATCTCTCGTGTAAAAGCAGGGTAAAGTGGAACCAATTCTAAAATTCAATCAGAACTGGAATTCAGCCGCAATAAGCCTGGGTCTGTTTAAGGTTGTGTTGGTTAATTAAAGCACTGTCCTTATTTGCAAGAAACCAATTTGTGGCTCTTGGCACGTCTCCCTTTCTTTGCTTCAAATCAGGAATTCAGTGAATAAAGAGACTTAGAAAAGCAAAAAGCAAAGCAGGAAAGTCGACGGTTCCTCCTGTTGAGCATGTACGATGTTGGAAACCTGGTGAAAAGAGGCTACGTAGAACATTTCAGCAAGTCCCTCAATGAATAAGGATTAAAAAACGGCTGATAGCACCCTCTAATCAACACGCTTTATTTCAGACTGAACACATATCAATCTCTTATGCTGCCAAGCAATCTGACTCATCCCTCTCTCGTTTACAGTGGCCATCCTGCTGAAGGACGACTACTTTGTGCAGGGTGCTGGTTTGCCCGGTCGTTTTAAGGCTGAAAAAGTGGAGTTTCACTGGGGCCAGAGCAACGGTTCAGATGGCTCAGAGCACAGCATCAATGGCAGGAGATTCCCTGTGGAGGTGAGAATCTTAACCTGTATCCAGAAATCCTGTCTCCTTCAGTATTTACTCCTACAGCCAGGCTGGTGCTGAGACGTGCAATGATACACACTGGATGCACTATGTATACGTTCACTGTGCCACTAACCCATACAATTAAATCGATGCAACTTGAAGGCATTTTTCCACTTTCAGTTTCCGAACGCTTTGTGTAAGCAGATAGGATAAACATACTGAATGGATCAATTCAAGTCTGTTGTAGTTACAGTGTTAAGACAAATGAATAAAAACAGTCAATGGGATGGATTAGTCTGGCTTTCTGTCAATGCCAGGAGAATGTTACCTGCCTGACCTCGTTTGGTGGAGGTGGTGTGTTTCGATTAATGCTAGTCTTTTTTAGGGGTTGGTCTAGGGACCTTATGTCGGGAATGGAAGGGAAGTCTTAATGTTGTAGTAAAAGAAGATATCTTGTCCAGTGTAATGCTTCCAAACTGTGGGAACAGTTTATTCCAGCATGACTGTACCCCAGAGCACAGAGCAAGGTCCATAAAGGCATGGTTGGATGAGTTCGATGTGAAAGAACTTGACTAACATCAAACACATTTGGGATTAACTAGAGCGGAGGTTGCGTCCAATATCAGTGTCTGACTTGACAAATTCCCTTTTGTTATAATTGAGCAAACCTCTTGAATTCCTCTTGATTTAGAATGACACGTCATAAAATATCCTGCACATGCAACGTGTGGGTGTCCCAATACTTTTGTACATATCGACTCAATTAAATTATCTAAACTCCTTAGTTTCAAATAGATCCTACCCTCATCCTTGTAGATTTCTAGACTGATACTTATTGGTTGTTTTGTTGTTTTGTAATGCTATGAGACTGCTGTCGGAGCGAATTTGGCAGAATGGCCCATTTGTATTTATATAGCCAAACTAGGATTTCGTAAGGCACGAACCCGAGAGCTGCTGTTGATTTGAAGCGTAATGGCATGATGGTCTGTGTGGCGGTGAGGATTATGAATCGCAGACAGTGGGGGATCTGAAAGAGGGAGGGAAAGTGGCTATGGATGACTGTTAGAGTGGTACAGAGGGCGTTCCTGTATCGATTAAACTGCACGTTATGAGGAGACATGATCTCCCGGGGTTGACCAGCAGCCGAGGATCTGTCTCGCTCCTCTTTGCTGATTTATTGTTCCGCCAGGCTGGCAGCTTTTACACACAATAAGAGCTCCTTTTATCACCCTCTTCAAACATGCAAGCAGTCCACTCGCACAGCTGCCAAGACATGGTCGCTCCCGCTCTTAACTGGAATGGGTGTCATTCTGTTTCATTGTGTCGCTTTTATTAGCATCCCTCCTCCTCTGGACCAAGGTGCACAGTGAACTCCGAAGCCAAAGGGGGGACTCCAGTGCCAGTTTTCACTCACTGGCAGTTAGATGATGTCACTCCGTCACAAATCATATCACCGAGTACTAAAGTTTACCGTGTTCAGCAGGGCACCCTCTTAATGCCCTGCGTTCACCAAGACTTCACATCCGGCCGAGATTTACAGTAAAAAATTGTCCGTATCCCAGACCTTGATTAAATATTAAGTGGCAATTTTTTCAGGCACAAATTAGCTACAGAAATAGCCTCAAGCTCACTGATATTTTTGTCAGCATTTTGCCGAAACGTCTCAAAAGTTTCGCTTCAAGTTATTACAGTTACTGTGTGGCTCTGCGGTGTTTGGAATTGATTATCCAAGTCTGCCGTACTGCATGTTTACTCTGAAACCTGAACAATTCAGAGCAAGCTCTCACTGTTCGTGCTGCAAGAGGTGTATCTTGGAAGGTAGACGAAAAAAGATTAGAGTTGAAGAATAGAAAGCGAGAGAGAGAGAGAGACAAAAGGACACGACCGCTTCAGACGGGCTGAGAAACAGAGAATGAGAAAAGGGTAGATATGGAAAATAGAAGAAATCGGGTACAGAACAAAAGATTTCCAAACCCACATTGCCTGATCTGGAGAAGAAGAGGCAAGAAAAGGCGGAGGATAAAAGAGCAATCGAAAGTGCAGAGGACACGCGACCCAGAACAATAAATATTGCTGTCGCCTGCATCTCGTACAATTAGCACTCTGCTAAATGAGAGTGACTGAAGTGGAGGGTCAATTAAAGATGTCATTGGATGCACTCCTTACTCGCCTAGGCTAAGCGCCCAGCTGCATTACCTGTGATAAAGAAATTAGTTTTTGTCACCAATGGGAGTGCCACTCACTTCTAAAGTGGACTTGACATGATTAAGGTGAGACAGTGCAAGCAGAGGGTTTGTTACACTGAATTAATTAGACTGTTTAGGACTGTGAATGCTGACGAACTCGATACTGAGAAAATGAGCCTCGGCTATTTTGGGCTTTTTATATATCTTTTTATTTTTTTGTGACAGGTCTTTTAAGTCTTTGATTATACGAAAGCAATTGTGATGTTTAAAGACGCATTTTACATTTTAACTGACTTGATAATGTCCTGTGGGTACCAGGGAGGGTGAGTTCAAATCCCAGGACTAGCAGAGATCCGGTGTTGGACCATTAAGCAAGGACATTAACTCTTAATTGATTATCTAAATCCTTAAATTGGATTCTTCATCGGTTGTGAGTTAAAAAGTAAATGATGTTGTTTGTAAGCGCTCTGAGACCACGCAGTTAAGATACTGCGTGTTGGTAACAGAGCTGATACTAACTGAAACCTGGAAACTGGTGTGATCATGCACATGACAAAAATGGCCTATAACATGCTATTATTCTGTACTTTACAACGACTGCATTGCATTCTACGAAACAGGATGTTGACCAAAATGGACCTTGATTGAAAACGCTACCATCACACCACACAGCATCCCTAAAGCTATTACGTTTTTAATTTATGGAAATAAAGAGGTTAATATGATGGACCAGAACATTTTGTTTGACCCAAAATGCATTAGACAGCAATACGAACAACACGGAAGACCAGCCAGACGAACTCACTGAAACTCAATGAGTAGTTTATATAGTTATAGGTTAGAGAGAATATACAGGCATTGGGAAACAATCAAATGAGTACAACTTACAATAGGACTGCTGCATGCAATTACATTTACAGCTTGTTGCAAATAAGTGGTCCTACCACACATGCACCCCTCCTGAGCTCCTGCCTCCGCTTGTGGAGCCACAGTGTTGATTTTTTGAGGTAACCAACTATTTATGGCAGCAACGTCCATTTTTATGCCGCATGTCCTTCCCGTGTCTGCGTGGGTTTACTCCAGGTACTCCGGTTTCCTCCCACAGTCCAAAGACATGCGTCTTAATTGGTTAATTGCGTTAATTGGTGTCTCTAAAGTGATCCTTAGTGTGCGACTGCGTGCATGCCCTTGCGCCCAGAGTTGCCGGGTGGGCACCGGCTGGCCCGGGACCCCGTTTGAATGAATGAATGAATGTTAAGACCTCTGATTTTATAGCGAATAGACCTTGAACGGATGGTTATTAAACAGTGCATACCTGTATATAATACGTCCTGATTGCATAACGCGATTTCACAGACTGTATTGTAAACCTAAAGCGGCACATACCAGTATTACATCATAATATCAATACATATCAACACAATGCGGAGTGCAGTATAACGAAACACGTCCAAGCTACTTTCCCTGGTGCTTGTAGACAAGGACACAGGGACACAGTGCAGGAACATACACGGTTACTTGACATACAATAAATATACAACAGACGACAAATAAAGAATAGACTATTGGAATGATCAGCAAACCAAAATGCCACGAGTTAGTAAACAAAGCCAGTGATCGTCAGTAAATGGCGCTTTGTTCTGGCTCGCAATGCGTCATAACATCAGCAGAGCCTCGCAGCACAATATTACCCAGTCTGTTTCAGCGTTATGGCTGATCAGTCTACTGTAGGTCAGTAATGTTGTTTTAGGACAGGTATTCAAGTATAAATCTAATATGTAATTCTAATAAAAATGCTAATGCATAGGAACGCCGCTGCATTAGTGTTTACAGTTTTACGTTCAAGGCGGGCTGTCTACAGGAAGTGGCTTCAGGGCCATCTATCAGAGGTCAGCAGTGCCGGGGATAGTCTTGTTATTTACACGTCCACTGTTATATAGATTAATGCTGTTTTGAGTAGCGAAAACCTTCTTGACTGGCCTTGTGCTTATGGCTTGGAAGTTCATCACATGTATTTTTTTTTTTCAGACCAGAGAGCTCGGTTAATTAAACCACACCCTGGAGGGCTTTTCTGGGTTTGACTGACACCTTGACTTCACAATACCCTTTTTCAAGTCTATAGTTAGAGACCCTTGAGTTCAGCTTGAAGGCCGCCTGTTATGTATCATCAAGATTGAAGAGAAGAAGCTCTTAGGCACTTCCCTGTCCTTCGCATGGACTCTTCGAGCAGTTCAGGTTAGCCAAGTCCTCAGCAGAGTGGATGAAAGGGAACAGAGCATGCAGTTTGCGGGCTGAATGACAGACTCTTGTCAGTGTGGGTGCGCCGTACTGTAAATAGCGCTACGGTGAGATGGTAAGGTAGTATGTTTATTCGAGCTGCGGGTGGTGTATTTCGGGTTGCTTTGCAAAGCGAATAGCAAAACACAGCATGAGTTCTGAAGGAACGGTTAGAGAGGATGAAGGAAAAACACTGATAGTGTGCGTTTGGTTCGTGGGCTTTCTTAGGAAGGTACGCCGTTTGCTGTGTGATCTCGGCTGGGTTTTTATGAGGCCGCCAGATAGATGTAAAAGTGTTGCGTCAGTCATCCTCTCCCTCAAGCTTGTTGTCACACATTTGCTGAGTGCTGCCTAAGGTGCTGGGGGAGAGAGAGAGAGAGAGAGAGAGTGTGAGAGAGAAAGAGAGAGACAGGGTGACGGTGGGCGGCTGAGTGAGATGAGCTGTGGCAGATGTCTATCAAGTGACACTTTAGCAGACACTCGCCACAAAAGGGCACCACAAAGGGTGAACTCTAGAGGGACGGAGAAAGAATGACATAGTGAGGGATGACACACCACATGCTTAGACCAATCTAAACTACAGCTCCACTTAGCAATAACCATCCACCCTTTAAACACCAGTTGGGAGCCTTTTAGCACTTTCTGTAATAAGACAGCCTCATATCGCCTTATCGGTGTATTAAAACCAGTCTTCTGTTCAAAACTGGTGTTCTGTTTTACAATCCATCTGTCAAGGCTCTGGCTCTCGTCAGTGGATGGACACAGCAGCGGTCCCGCTCAGTCCTCGGCGGGCCTTATGAATACGCATGAGGTGTCCTTGCCCATGCGTGAGATTTCCTGCAAAATGCCATTCACTTTTTCCTTGGTCGTCTGGCCGAATGATTTATGATTTACGAGGCGTGCCATTTAGTAATTGTTCTCTAATAAGGCTCCTGAATTTCGTGATTAAGTATGTGCCTTCTGAGCTCCGGTTTGCTGTTTTGGATGTAATGGATGCTAAGCACCCTCTATGTGCCTAGCATTAGGGGTCAGCCAGCATTTACTGTATGCTCCTGGCTTTTATCAAGGCAGTGGAGGTGATGAATGGTCCCAAACACAAGCTGTCGATGCTTATACAATAGTAGTGGGCAATGCTGGCCAAAAAGATTTTTTTGATACCGGTGTTTATGAATGCCATTCAGATGATAGTTTATCAGTGTATATCTCTGGTCTGTGTTAGATGCACCCGTCAATCGGCTGGTGGTCCGGCAATACAAATAAGCAGATCATGTATCGGCAATGGGAATCATCAGTTAGAATTGCAGGCTGCGCATCTCTAGTCTAAAAGCTGTATCTATCAGCAACCGATTTCCGACATAGTTTACAGGTTGCCTGTTTTTCAGCAACATCTGTCCTTTCAAAGGCAAACCACCTCCAATAGAGTTAGGACGAGACAATTAAATCCTTTAACCCAGTCTGCAAAGCTGGTGTCACGAACGGGAGAGGACTGAGACGCAGAGTCAGACATAAGTGCAAGTGTAGAGGGTTTATTTACAGTGAAAGAC
>JAUZST010006345.1:0-14930 GCA_034779995.1 Parotocinclus haroldoi
CTCTCTCTCTCTCTCTCTCTCTCTCTCTCTCTCTCTCTCTCTCTGTCTCTCTCTCTCTCTCTCTCTGTCTCTCTCTCCCTCTCTCTCTCTCTCTCTCGCAGGGCTGCTCGTCCCCCATGGTGGTGAAGTTTGCCGACACTCAGAAGGACAAAGAGCAGCGGCGACTGCAGCAGCAGTTAGCTCAGCAAATGCAGCAGCTCAACAGCGCCTCCGCCTGGGGCAGTCTGACCGGCCTGACTGGCCTCACCCCACAGTACCTGGCAGTAAGAGGCCACACCCACTCGGCCACGCCCATCAGCACCACAGTCAGTCACTGTCTCAGACCCTGTCTCTTCATTCTAAGCCCAGCCTCTCTTAGCGAGACGCATCCTTTTCATCCTCGCATTTCCATCGAGTTCGCTCCATCTTTCTGTCTGCTAGCGTTCAGTCTATTAATAGACATATAAAGAATGAGGGCAAGAGCCCTGAAACACACTTAGCAATTACTTCTGCACTTTTTTTTTCTCATCCTTTCTTCCTTCCTGCCCCCTTCTCATCCTCCGGCTTAGCTGGCACTAGTGATCATGTAACCCGTTAGCAGTCTGAAAGTCTTAAACATTTTAATCTAGCGCCTCCGGAGACTTCCGCTTTAGCTCGGCTAACAACAGTACATGTACCTGTACTCTATTTCACACCTGTTTAGGAGAGCTTCACAAAGGGAGCTTATGCACCGGCTTAGACGGGATTCAAACTTACAGCTTGTGTACGTGAACGCAGAATCTGGTAGATCACAGACTTTAAGCTTGATTGAGACTGTTAGATCAGAGACCTCTGATTTGCAAGCTCAGAGACTTCAAACCTGACTTGGACTCTTAGTTCAAAGGCTTGGGAGTTGAAGCTCGTAGACTTGAAACTGAACTCAGACGTACATGTCAGGGACATGGGAGCTCGCTCAGGCATGCATAAAAAATGAGATTCAGATTTATATATCAGAGACATGGGCCTGTGCTTGAGCGTCTTGCTCACAGATTCAAGGCTTGAGTCAGACTTACTGCACATAGACTTGTTCCTTGGTTTTCCTTTCCCCTATCAAAGACTTGAGACTAGACCAAGAGTTGACGCTCGAAAGCTAAAACGCTTCTACAAACCAGCTCAAAGACTTGAGACTTGCAGATTACGGACATGGGATTCGATTGAGAGTTGCAGCTTGGAGAAACGTGAGATTCGCCCTGGATTTCTAGCTCAGAGAATTGAGACTTAACTCAGACTTACTTCTCAGAGGTTTGGCTATTCCACGCTGTTATTATTGCAGCTCGTCGACTCGGGACCTGCCTCAGACATACAGTACATCTTAGAGATTTGAGATTTTACCCAAACTTACAGCTCATGGACTTTTAGTGCCTTAGAGAATTGGACTGAACTAAACAGAATTGGAGCTCAGAGACTTTTTACTGAAAGTGTCTTAAACTTACATGACTTACTTGACTTCCACTGATTATCTACCTGACTAAGACACAGAGTACATCTCAGAGACGTGAGACTTTACCCAAATTGACAGCTTATGGACTTGTAGTAACTCAGAGAATTGTGACTAGGCTTGCAGCTCGGGGTATTGAGACTTGTCCTGGATCTGTTTCTCAGAGAACAACAATTAATATCAGACTTAAATCCGAGAGAAACAATCAGATCTGAACCTCGGACACTTGAGTCAAGTCAATTCAAGGCAGATTTAATTCTGTAGCGCTTTTTTAAAATGGCTCGTTGTATCAAAGTTACTTTTACCGTTTTGGATTATGTTCTTAATCTTGAACTGAGCAAGCCCAGGGCAACAGTGGCAAGGAAAATCTCCCTGAACGTTATAAGGAAGAAACCTTGGGAGAAAAGACTCAAAAAAGGGACTCGGGTGGCTTAGAAAGTAAATGTAAGAATTATTATGTAGTAATAAACCAGAAACAAAGTAAATAATCACAGATAAATAAAATACCGAATGAAAGAACGGTGGGATGGGGGGGGGTAAGGGGGGTAGCACCGCCACCTCACAGCTCCTGTGTGGAGTTTGCATGTTCTCCCCATTCACGTATGGGTTGTCTCCCGGTATTCCGGTTCCCTTCCACATTCCAAAGACGTGCTTTAGGTTAACTGGAGTTTCCAAAGTGCGTTTAGTGCGTGAACGTGAGTGTGTGTGCCCTACGATGGACTTCCGCCCTGTCTAGGGTTGTTCTTGCCTTGTGCCCTTGCCTTGAGCCAGCTAGGAACCGGCTCTCGTACGACCCTGACCATGATAGACAAACGGATAAGACAGTGAATGAATGAATGAAATAATATATATGCATAAGACATGCATATCGATCAGCATTATTTCGTCTGATAAACAGTCACTTTAGAAACTTATTTCCTTCTGGTTGGAAAGTCCTTGGCGGCACGTCATCCCCAGACATCCAGAGGAGGGAGATAAGTACAGCCCTCTGGCATGGCCCGGGCATGGTGGGGCTGGAGCTGATGACACAAACTTGAGAAACTTGACCAAGACTTGGAGATCAGAGACTTGAGGCGTGGATCATACTTATACCACAAAGACTTCAGATCTTAGTGTGTAGCTTATGGATTTCAGACTTAACTCAGATGTGGGATTTGGGACCCGCTTCAGACACTACGCACGAGTCAGACTTACATCTCAGTGCCTTGCAAGTCAGACTTAACTCAGGCTGCCTCCTCAGACTTAAGGAGTTTTCCTGGCATAGATTTTCCTCTGATTGGATAATGATGAGAGAGAATTAGGCTTGTTAGAGCTTAGCTCTGCGGTGCTACACAATCTTACGCTTTGAGACTGCAGCTTTTAAGCAAATACCTCATGGTAGTGATCGTTCGTTTTTTTCTTTACCTGAGTGTCTCTCTCTCTCTTTCTCTCTCTTTCTCTTTCTCTCTCTCCCTCTTTAGTTGCTACAGCAGGCGACCTCCTCCAGTAATCTAGGGGCATTTAGTGGGATCCAGCAGATGGCAGGTAAGTTGTTCTCGTTTATAGTTTCCATATCTTCGTGTGCATGTTTTTCAAAACTGAACTGCATTCCAGTCCGGAGGCAGGTCCCTTAGTCGCCACATCTGAAATGTGGAGTACCCTTCACCTGACCGTGTGACAACCGGAGCACTGAGACTTCACACCCCGGGCAAATCCACACACGTTGGGACCAGTTACTGTACAGACCATAACCTGACCTTATTGCACCTGTAGCCACTTCTGACTTTGGGTGCCAGGGAACCACATGCTGGACTTTCAGTGCCAGGGAACCCCAGCGGACTTACGGGTGCCAGTGACCCTTAACGGACAGACCTTTCAAACCAGAGAGGCTCTGCGTTGGGAACCAATGAACCATGTTTCCCACACTGAGCAAAAGGACTGCCGCTAACACTTCTTTGCAGACATACTTTGAAAAAACTCAGTGGAAGATGCAGTTCGGCTCGTTATAAACGTCAAAACTTCCTCCGACTGTGGTTTGGTGAGCGGAATTGGAACGAAAAAGAAATCTCAGAGGGCACTGGTTGGTGGGACAGGCTTATTTTGGGAGTGCAGTAACGCTGGTAATGCGCCGCCGCTCTGCATTTACTGTCCTAAGGCCGAGCTGCTTCGCATCTCCTGAGTGCATTATCCGGAAGGTGTCCCAAATTCGGCGAGGTGCCCTAGATTATTTTTCCAGGACATTCCTCTTCTGTCCCCTGGTTTCCAGCATTCTACTGCTTTTGCTTTTTTAAGGTTCGCAAATGATCTTAAGTGTCACACTTGATCTGTGTCATTTCGTCCATGCTCTCGATTCTGTTTTTTTTTTTGTTTTGTTTTGTTTTGTTTTTTATTGGTTTTTTATTGGTTCTATCAGTTTCCAGCTATCAGTGCACTCCAGAGCTTAGCGCTAAACTCAGAATTGACGCTCAAAGAGCTGAGGCATGCCTTGGACCTACAGTATATCTCGGAAACTTGAGATTTGACTCAATGGAGACGTGAAACTTGAAACTTTTAACTTTGGGACTTTAATTGGACTTGCTTCTCAGAGACTTGAGACTGATTTTGGATATGAAGCTTAGAGACACCACACTGGGTTTTGTGACTTGAAACGTAAAGGCTTGATGCTTAGAGGTTAGAGATTTCACTTAGACTTGACTTGGATTAGGAGCTGCCTTGCACTTGAAATTGAGAACTAAGAATTGACTCGGTCCTGCAACTTCTGGACTGTAGACATGGCTTTGAATTAAGCTCAGATCGGTGAAATGTCTTGGACTTGTATCTCAGAAGCTTGAGACTTGACTCCGACTTCATGCTCGGAGCCTTGAGCTAGTCTCTAACCCGGAGCTCTCGGCTTTGACCTGATTCTGACTTGAAACCCCAAGATCTGGGAATTGATGCTTAGAAACTTGAGACTTGCTTCTCAGAGACCTGAAGCTTAGAGACTGGAGACCTTCCATGGGCCTGAAGCTCAGAGGCATAACCTTCAGAGACCTGAGTCTCTGCCTGTGGACTTCATACATGAGAACCGAGACTTGTTTCAGATATCTAGAGACTAGGGTCTGACTTTGTGAGATGAGAGACTTCAGACTTTCCTTGGAGCTGGATTTCAGAAAAACTGACATTTAGCTCAGGCTTTAAACTTAGAAACTGAGCTTCTGATTCTGACCTGAAAGTCCAGAAACGACACAGTGGACTTTCAGTACCAGAGAACCCCAGTGGACTGTTTGGTGTCAGTGACCCATAAAAACGTTCTGTAACTGACAGAACTTCTTTGCCAGAGGCAAGGATCACACAAGTGAGACTCATCACTGGGAACCAGGGCTAGACTGACTGAGCCATCGTTCAATCCCTGCCTCTGATGACTAGAGGTATCAGTGTGTGTTCAGTGGATTATCACATGGCTCGGTGCCCCAAGTCTCAGTGCTTCTCGGGGTGGAGATTCGGAGGACTGATACAGGAATGATACTTGTTAAAAAAATGTACCAAACACACACTCAGACCAGTTGTGTCTTCTGTAGAAGGTGTGTGAATGTGGGCTTGGTGGAAGTGGAGCTAGAGTTCTCGTCTGAGAAGGAGGCAGCGGCGGGTTAAAACACTGGACTACTAATCAGGTTCAAATGCTGGCTTTGTGAAGCCACCAGCGTTGGACGCTTGAGCAATGCTTTTGACCTTTTACTTCTCAGATCAATTGCAATTGATTCTGAATAAGGGCGCCTGCTAAATGCCGTAAATGTAACGCAGTCGCCTAGGCAGTCCATACACAGGCGAGCGCGTTATGTAAAAACGCCATTATTTTGAAACCACGCAAACGCACAAATACATCAGAGAGTGTGTGTATTCAACCCGAGAGCCATCCCAGCGGTGGAGGCATATTTCAGTCAACAAGCTTGGCTCAAAGTGAATTGGTTTCCGTTCCTAAGTCGCAAATGCACTACAGTGGTGAGAAAGCTTTCTTTTCAGAAAGCTATTTAGCACTTCGAGGTCGTGGAGTATTTACAAAACCTCTTTAATTTGTCTGCCGTGAACGTCAGCGCTCACGCTTCCAACTTTGGCCCTTCCCCAAAAAGTGTGCCCGGTGTGAGCGGACGAGATCCGTTCTGACTTTCTCCTTGGAAGCAGCACTCGGCAAACACTCGTTTCTGTTTTACTTCTTGAGGCTTGCTATAGACGTGGGAAGAAAGCACCTACAGAACAGGAGAGACCGTGTAGGTTGGCAGCTGCTGTAATTTCAGCGCTACTACTGTCCAGAGTAGGACTTGTGCAAGAGAGAGCCAGGGCTGGTGGGGAGATGCGTTCGAAATAAATTGTCTGGAACGCTGGACCATTGATCTCGATGAAAGCCACAAGCCCTGGATTTAGGGATGAGAGTGGCAGGAAGCTCTGTGGTATCTTCAGGTGCAGGATGCAGCCCTGTTTTTAACTCGCACAGCAGCTACTGTATCTATTTTAGGGCTGTACCGATCCGATATTCTGTATCGGTATCGGCCCGATATTTGGCAAAACCACTGGATCGGTGAGGGGTTGGGCTGTAAACAGTTTAATCCGATATCTGTCGGGTCACATTTATGTTTTACTACAATTTGGACGACCCTCCCTAAACAGAGACGCGTGACGTGAGCAGCAGCTGGAACTCGAGTTAAAACTGGTCATCATGTCAGCTGTGTGGAGCTATCCTAAGCTCAAGGAGGATAAAAGTAAAACAGCCGAGTGCAGCGTATGCAGCGCCAGTGTTCCAAGCGGTGGTCTGATATCGGTATCGCCAGATATTCAGGTTTGCAGTATCAGTATCGGTATCGCTCATTTAAAAAATGGTATCGAGCCAGCCCTGATCTGTGCGTGTCTGGAAAGTGGGGAGGCTCTCCTGAATAGACTTGTGTTAGATGTGGGGGTGTAACAGTGCATCGTGACACAATGCGTGGGGATGCAAAACCGTTACGTGTTCTGTTTATCACGCCAGCTGGTGCAGTTCCGTCATGTGAACTAGGGTTGGGAATCTCCAGGCACCTCACGATTCGATTCGATTTCGATTATCGATGCATCTCGATTCGATTTTTTTTTTTTCTATGCTGAGTTTTTTTTTTTTTTCTTTACCATGTGACGACGCGGAACAAATCTGCGGCGTCCAAATAGGTCCTAGGGTTTTGAGAACCAAAAAAGCCGTAACCAAAAATGTACATTTTGCAATAAAAACCGGTTTGTGAACAGAATATTTCTGTTCGTAATCGTCCATTTTGAGTTTAATATTCTTGAACATTTTGGCTTTCTTTGCGCCTTTTCTTCAGTCGCGCTCCTCTCAGTCTCGCTTTCGCTTCAGAAAGTTGAGCAGCTTAGTTTAGACTCTGAGCCTCGTTATTAAAAGACATAATCGTTAAAACTAGCCGATATGAGAAAACAGAAACACACAGAGCCCCTGTGTTTATCACCGACCAGTGGCGTTCTTTCGCCTAAGCTGGGCTTAACTCCAGCAGCCAACGATTGCCTAGATCCCGCCCCCTCGTCAAATCGGGTCTAAAAGGTCGAACGCGAGAATCTTTTTGAAGCGAAAGCGAGACTGAGGGAAGCGCAACGGAGAAAAGGCGCCAAGAAAGCCAAAAAAGGAAACTTCAAGAATATTAAACTCAGATGAAAGTGTGTTCGATTATCCATTATTGACATTTGCTAATCGATTCGGAATCGTTAAGGTCCGAATCGCGATGCATCGAAAAATGGAATTTCCCCACCCCCCCCCACCCCTTCACCCCTACCACTGATCGTCATACAAATCGTTATAAACTTTATCGTTAGAACCTTCTTTAAAAAGTGCTTTATTGACTGCTACCCTGCCAGTATTTCAAACCACTATCTTTAACCTTCCTTAACCATTATTAGGTATTCTGACCCGCCTGTTTATTGCCGTTGTCTTGCTGATCTCCGCAGGCACCAGGGAAATCAATGCAGTGCCAGCATCCTCACCTTGTAATGTAACACTAATGACTGGCTTTTGCAGGAGAGCTCCATGATTCATGTTTCGCTATCACTACGTCTTTCTCACACTCATAAGCCCAGGGTTTCTTCCATCCCCGATTGTCATTCTATCGAGCTGTAAAGCAGAGATTATGGACACTGCCAAGTGAAAATTGCTCACTTGCGAGTGAGAGAATGATATTTGGCTGGAGATGTGTGATTGCTCTGAAATTGATAGAAAAAGCTGGTGTGAAATGACTGAGATTACCCTGCCGCGATCAAACAGACCCTTACATGCCACATCTCTCCATTTTTCTCCGTAGAACCATCAAGATCGAGGTGTACGACTGGGACAGAGACGGCAGGTAAAGTGCTACAACCGCTCAGTAAAGCCTAACATATTAATTCATTAACGCACTTACAGGTGTATTGGAATGCATTCGACGAGTTGCACGTTTGGTGATCTGGACGTTTTCTGAACTTCCTGTTATATGTCATATAGCTACTTGGAATACTGTGTACTGAAACAGAAACTGCAGTGTTTCCTATAGACTGATACATTTCATATAAACACAGAGACCCAAGTATTGAGGTTTTTGTTTGTTTGTTTTTTGCTGTACTGCTCTCAGTTTTTTTTTTCTGCGCAGTGTATTTAAGATCTGTAAAATCTTATCTCACTTTAGAGCTGCGTACAACACATTGCCGCTCGTTCTCTCACATACACTATCCCTCTCTATTTCTCCTGGACGTCTCTTTCACGAACACACATGCAATGAGAAACTGTCTTTTATGTGAAAGCAGCATATTCTCTTGTATTGCACTGTTATCGGTAACCAGCTGCTTTGAAAAGGGAAGGGAACTGAGAAAAGTTCACAAGAATCAGAAAAAAACAAAAATTAGAAGCGACACAGTTCTTGCTTCTCTGCTTGTTCCACAAAATGAGAATAGGCAATGAAATAAATAGCAGCAAATGTTGTTATGTCAGAATATGTGATCCATAACAGAGCCGGAGGTGAAGCTGCTTTGCTGTGGTAGTTACGCATAAAGCAGATGTGTTTTTTTTAACTTTATATTGCATTAATTGATCAAATAATACAGGGATTTGCTTTAAAATCTTTTTGTACATGACTGACAAAAATAGCGACTGAACTCTATACACTTTACAATAGACAAAAGAATATATTCTGATCTGAAGCGCTAACATTTAGCTCACACCCTTACCCACAGCGACTTCCAACTGATACAGTGGTTAAGGGTCTTGCTCAAGGACCCAATAATGGTAGCCTGGTTGCGCCCGGACTTGAACCCTGAACCTTCTACTCAACTGTCAGCTACACCACATCGCCGAAAGCTTGTGGACATCCCTTCTAACTTTTGAGTTTTACAAATTCTGTTTCAGCAACACTTAATGAAGTGAACATTTCGGGATTCTCCATTTAAAGGGCGAATTCACATTTATGCAAGTCGGTTCATCAGCTTTCTGCCCTGCTGTACTTAAACGGCACAGAGAATTGGATTTGTGATCGAGAACTTGACTGGCTTTCTCAGAACCTTGACGTCAGCATCATCGGGCACTTTGAAAACGCACCGAGCGGAACGTCAAAAGGAAGCCTGGACTTTTAAACAGACCTCAAGCAGACCTCATTCATCTTCCAAAAATCCCTCTTAGTATAAAAGTCTGCTTTAACAGCAAAGACGGGGACAGACGCCATCCTAACGCCCATGTATGGAGTGCAATTTGTTTTGGGTGTCCATAAACTTTTGCCTGCATAGTCTAATATAATCCTATCCACTGAGCCAATAGGGCACTGATTTAATAAGCGATACTATTCGCTGTTCTTCTCTGTTGCCGTGATTTTACGATTTCTTCAATGCGCATTAAAAAAAAACGTTTGTCATTTAACATCTTGAATGAATTTTTTTTTCCATTGGTCTTCTGACTACGAATATAAATGTTTGAAAACATTTTATGTTTGTTTCTGTCTGCTATTTATCGTGAAGGGGTAATTTCCGTCTGCCCGAACGTTTTATGACATTTGCGATAATGGCATCATTTGAAGAGCAAAGCAAATGAGCGTTTTAACCCATATTGCATTTTTATAGCTGCCAAGCAAACATTACAGTGCTAGAAAATGTCAGCGGCTTTGTAACAACCTAACGCTGAGATGAACGAAAAGGGAGGAATGCGTATATCTGATGACTTTGTCGTCATGGTGTTCGTTGGTTCGGTGATTCAGCAGACCGTTTCGTTCTGTGTTACCATAAATCTTTTTTTCCTGCGTCTGTTTATAGCCACGACTTTATCGGGGAATTCAGCACGAGCTACAGAGAGTTATCCCGAGGCCAGTCCCAGTTCAACGTGTACGAGGTAAGCTTTTTTTTTTTTTTTCTTTGCTTGAATACAGAGTGGAGGAAATCAGGATTTGGTCCCTTCTTGCTGATTTTGTACGTTTGCCCATTTCCAAAGATGTGAAAAGTCTATATTTTTAAGCGTACCCTACGAGGTGAGATTTTGCATGGAGTCCCAGATCGAGGTCGCTTGACAGTCATTTTGTATTTCTTCCATTTTCTTACAGTGGCACAAACAGTGGTCTCCTGCTCACCCAGAGTCTTACTCATGGTTTTGTAGCCCATCCCAGCCTTGTGCGGGTCTATGATCTTGTCTCTGACATCCTTAGAAAGCTCTTTGCTCTTGCCCATGTTGGAGAGGTTAGAGTATTTTAGACAGGTAACAATTTAAGACAGCCGTCTTTAATGCAGGTAACGAGTTGATTAGGAACGTCTTGCTGTTCTGTACGAGCCACAACTCTTAATGTTTGGTGGGGGATCAAACACTTATTTTTCTCTGCAAAATGCGGCTAAATTGATTTGTTTTATACACTGTAATTTTCTTTTAGATATTCGATCTCTCCCTGTTAAAATAACCCTACCCTAAAAAATAATTGACTTTTCATATCTTTCTAAGTGGGCAAACTTACAACATCAGCAAGGGATCAAATAATTATTTCCTCCTCTATATAATGAAGAAAACGACTATCAGAGTGAAAAGCACTGGTTTATTGTGTTTGATTGGATTTTTGATATTTAAAAACAATAGAAGGAGAAGGTTTGTTTATAATTAACGTTACCTCAGACCATCGCATTGCACTCAACTGGTTTTGAGTCCACCTTACAACTACACCAGCACAAGACTGGGTCCAAAATAGGTCGAGACCGAGACCACCTTAACACTAACACTGTGTGTATAGCATTGTATGGATTATTCGACCTTCCTGTCTGTTATTCTGTCTGTCTGTCTCTTTGTGTGTCTCTCTCTCTCTTTGTGTCTCTCTCTGTCTCTCTCTGTCTCTCTCTCTCTGTCTCTCTCTCTCTCTCTCACTCTCTGTCTCTCTGTCTCTCTCTCTCTCTCTCTCTCTCTCTCTGTCTCTCTGTCTCTCCCTAAATGCTGACTGGGACGTTGAGTCCGGTCCGAGCTCCGGAGCCGTCAGATCTGAGAGAACTGTTAGAACTCTAACAGTAACGATCGCGCAGGTCTGGACTAAAGCCCAAATTCGGATACCACCCCCCCCCCCCCGCTCACCCGTAGCCTATATGTTATGTTATCTATCGCTGAGTTGTTAGTGTCCCTTATATCACTGCTAGAGGCCGGTAATTCCCTTATTTTTTCTTCGTTCCGAATGCAGCGTTAAGTGTAGACGTGAATCCAAATCTGCTTTAATGGGGCAAATGGGGCACTGCTCACCAAAATTAGGGGGAACCTCAAAATGAAATACCCCATAACAGCCCAAAAAATCCCCCTTAGTTTATTTTGGTGAGCAGTGCACTCCAAATTTCGAAAAGTTCTCGTCTTTGATTGGCTTTATCTTTATTTATTTATTTTTTTTAATTATTATGTTGATTATGGGGGGTTTGTTACAAACATTTTTCATAGTGATAAGTGACTTTTAAATTATATTTATTGTTTTTTTCCTTTATTTTTTCCACTTAGCAGCGTTTTCTAAAACCAATTACAACATGAACGTATTGAATATAGAAACGTTTAAACGTGATATTAATGATATTTGAGCTTCTTTGTGACCTTTTCGGTTTATGATGTTAGTTTGTGTTAAAAATGAAGTCCATCATGCCGTAAATATTAACGTTAAATTATGAGGTAAGTGAAATAAATAAAAGAAATAAAAGTTACTGTTTCTAAAAAGGGGCGGCAGAAGAGTTTCGTTATTTCTGCACTTTTTGCTGTTCTGTAAAATCCCGGGTCTTGTTTGTCCCCTGGGTGTCCCCTGGGTGTCCCCTTTGCTCTGCTTTGCCCCGCCCCTTAGTGTGTCGGTTTCTATGGTGACAGACATGATCTGGGAACTCCTGCCTACATCTGTCCGTCTGGATTTCTTCCTGTTTCTTTCTTCAGTCCTTGTGCGCTTTCTTTCCTTGTTGATTTTTTTTGGTTTTCTTCTGTCTATTTTATTAATTGTTACTTCTGTTCCTCCTTCCTCTTTTACCTCCTCTTTCTTTCTTTCTATTCATATTCATAATTTTCCCATTTATCTCACCTTCTTTTTGCTTTTTTTTTTTGTTTTTCTCTTTCTTTTTTCTTTACTTTCCATCACGTTACCTCTCTCCTTCCCTCCCCTCTTTCCTTTCTTTCTGTCCTTCCGTCTCTTTTTCTTTGTTTTTCTTTCCGCCTTTTAGGTTCGTTTTTTAAACATTTTCTTTCAACCGAACAGAATTCCTTTTCCTCCTCTTTTTTTTCCTTTTCTTTTCCCTTTGCCTTTCTTTGTTTCTTTCTTGGTCATTTTCTTTCTCTTCGTATCGTTGAATCTCAGTCTGAACTTCTTTCTCTTTTCTTTTTTTCCACTAACTCGGTACCACAAAAGGACAGGGTTTTTTGTTTTTTTTTATTTGAAATGGCTTTATTTAAATATAAATATGTGTACAAAGTTTACAAGCAACAGCTCAAAATCTCAATCCATAATCGTAGAAAGAAACGGGTCGTATATTTTTAGGGGAAAGGCGATGAAGAAGGCGATGAAGGGTTGACGTTTTTGTTATGCAAGAAGAGCTTACACACTGTACATTAAGGCTTCGAGAAAAAGTCGAAAAAGACGAGACGCGGGGGGGGGCCAGGAGCCCTTTTTTTAAATCTCTGAAATAAAAACAACAAAATGGCAGTGGGGGGAGAGGGGCGTGCCCGGTTTGGTCGGGTCGGGTCGGGTCGAGTCGGATGCACGTGGAATGATTACGGAAAGTTTCGTTCACATAGACATGTCATCTGCATGCAACAGACAGGACAGGACAGGACAGGACAGCGGGACGATCTCCCCGAATTTGTACAGGAGCGTTTGTGATATTTTCTGTAAACATGACTTTGTGATTGTGTCGTTAAAAGTCCTCGTTAGGAAAATCACAGTCGCCTCTGACCGACCGTTCACTGGTTCAGATTGGCGGATCCCCCGAAAACGGAGGGGACCCTCTGATTTGTACTGAATCCAAAAACATGCCTCCATGCCATAGATTTTTGGGTACATTTGTAGGGAAAAAAAGACGCCTCTTTTGTGTCTGCGGTGCGGCTCCGACCGGAGATCAGCGCTCCGAAAGTGCATCGCCCCTTTCATCCCGCTTGGTCCTTTTTATCGAGGTTTTCAGAAACGCCCCAGGCGAGGCGAACGCCGGACAGGCTCCATGAAAAAAAACCGTTTGCACCTCTTTATCCGTTTGCTCCTCGGTGGCGGGGCGAGCTCATGTCGTCGACACACAAATGTGCTTAGAATTCCTTCAGCATGCCATAAGGTTTTTTTTTTCTTCTTTTGTTTCGTGTTTTTTTTGTTTGTTTGTTTGTTTTTTTTTCGTTGATGTTTTCGATTGTGGTCCAGCGTAACGTTCTCATTTCCGTTTCTCATGCCTGGCTCCTTAACAAAAGCATTCATTCGCCGAAAGAGTGAGCAGACACGCCGTTTAAATCAAGCTCGCGGCAGTCCGTCTCCCGGGTGTGGTCACACGTGAGTCTGCATGCGCTGCTGCGACGGCCGCCCGTAGTCGGACTGCTGCGACGAGGCGTAGGAGAAACGGGACGAGCCGGGCCCCTTACTGTTCTGATCCGTTTGCTCGAACGTGTCCAGCTTGTCGAAGGAGGCCGGTTTGACGTAGCTGGTGAAGGCGCGGCTGTAGTTGTTGGGTATGTACAGCGGGTCCTGCGGGTACATGGTGGGCGTGGTCTGCTGCTGGGGCTGTGGCTGTTGTTCTTGTTGCTGTGGCTGTTGTTGTTGCTGCTGCGGCTGCTGCTCGTAGGCGGTCCGGTTGGCCGGCGTTGTGGCGTAGCGGTTGGAGAAGTCGTACACCCGGGGTTGGGTGGAGGTCTGGCTGTACAGGGGTCCGGGGGAAGGCAGCTGGCAGGGGGTGTAGACGGGACGCGAGGTCGGGATGAACTCCGAGAAGTTGGTACGGGCCACGTGGCGCTCGTCGTGACCGCGTACGTTGTAGTAGCCGTTGGTGGGGTCCTAACGGAGCAGAAGAGGGAACAAACATCAATTAATGAACAAAATACGGCTCACGTATAAACCTCAAATTTAAAAACCCAACTAATTTAATGTTATTTCTACTTAAATTCATTCATTTTATGTCCTCATAAACATCCATTCCTGCATTCCAGGCCTTCCAATAAAATATCTGTAATCCTGATTGGTGAGCACAAGCCCCGTTTCCATGGTGACGCTCCATCCTAGATGCCTCCCATCCCAGAGCTTGTGGGCGTGGTTATAACACGAGGCTTGTTTTTTGGTACAGTAAAGTTGTAAGCGGTGTTTGTGAACGTAACTCTGTACTGTAGAGCTTGATAAAGGTTGGATAAAGTAATCAATGAGGGTTCTGAGGGAGGGGAGAGAGATCACCGCTCTTCAGTTTTAGTTTTTAGGACTGAAATTCCTCCAGATTCGGAACGGTTTAATGATATTATGGTCTGTAGAGGGAGAAACATCCACAGTAAACCCCTTCTGATCTTCTGATCCATCCCTGAGGAGCATCGCTTCTGAACGTTTGGTGATAGACTGGAGGGAGTTCCCCTGATCATCTTCGCTCCTCAAACACTCAGCCCTCAGTCTTTACGTTCATTACAAGCCCTATTGTTTCCGTCCCGTTTTTTTTTTTTGGTTTTGGGGAACGTGCTTCAGGTTTGAAATGCAGGAACAAAATCTGAAATACGTCGCCTGATCCAGCGATTATTTTCTACGTTTTGGATTCGGCGGAACCGTCCTGACGTTTTCCGATCCGTGTGAGATGTTTATTTATTTATTTTTTCGGGGATAGAGAGTCGTACCTTGATGTCTGATCTCTCGTCATCATCCTCCTCCAGGAGATCGCTGTGCTCGGTGCGGGACGTCCCGGGGGACTCGCTGCTGTTTGGGGCCTGAGAGAATCACAAACACAGATGGGTTACACACTGCTGCGTCTAAACACACACACACACACACACACACACACACACACACACACACACACACACACACACACACACACACACACA
>JAUZST010006346.1:0-14929 GCA_034779995.1 Parotocinclus haroldoi
TAGTTAGGGTTGTAATAATGTAATGATAATAATATAATATACTGTACATATATAATTGTTCTTCTTTTGGGTTTCATGGCAATTGGCACACCATATCAGCCGATGTTTAAAGTCAGAATTTTTGTTCGAATTTGCGGGTCAGAAATTCATACGATCGTAGTCCCAATCGTTTGAGCGAAAAGACGTTCAAATTCCGAGGTTTGGGACTGTATGCGATTTATTCACATATCAGATCCGATATCTGGATCGACGCATCCCTTGTGCAATTACAAACCCGGTATCAACGCCATAACAGGATGTGATTGATATTTTTCGAGTTGTAAATTAAAAAATTGATAGGTCTTCCCAGACAAATCCTTTCAAAACACTGTCAGATGTGGTTTCTCTTAATGCCACGGATTCTCCCTGACATCCTTTGGCTGGCTCAGCGGTTAAGGCTCTGGCCTACTAATCAGAAGGTTGTGAGTTCAACCTCTGGCTTAAGGGCCCTTAAGGAAGACCTTCAAATGATCATCTTGTAAGTCGCTCTGGATGAAGTTGTCTGCTGAAAACTATAAACAGAACTGCACAGGCTGTAGACACAACAAAGTCCTGAAATACTCGATTCAGTGACCCACGTAAACGCAGCAAGTGAACAATATATAGCCTCCCATGGGACTGAGGCAATAAAGCAGGCATTAAGCCTCGCCTAAATAAAAGTAGTAGCCACAGGTTTAACACATTAACACGATGACCGTGTTACTATTTGCCCTTCCGACTGAGAACAACATACACCGACTAATTGGAGCACGTTATTTAAAGGGAAAAACACTCCCCTTGCTGTTTTTATGACTTCAGCTATTAGTGAAATAATGGCTCTTTCCCTAGAGAATGTTTAAGACTTAGCTTTGTGGAGATGCAAAGAGCATGGTGCAATTTTCATAATTAAAACCCACAGCAATCAGCAATCATAATCCCTCTTGCCAAACATCATTCAGGATACAATTTTGCCCAGGAGATCAGCAGCAGGCTTCTCTGGCAGGGCCAGAAACCGAGCCAATCAGCGCCAATCAAGAGGGGAACGAGTGAATTAGTGAGCCTTGTTCCATCCCATCATACGCTGAAGCGGTGCTACAGCATAATATTTTCTAACAGTCTTTAGTGATTATGAGGCATGAACCGGAGCAACCCGAACCTGACCAGTCAAAACACACTAATGTGCCGTCTAAAGAGTGTGTATTTTCCCCACCCACGTTCTTATAAATATCTCTAAACAGGCCTCTCGTTCATCAACGAAAACATTTACTAGACAAAATACTGCTCAATAACTATGAGTAGCACCACCATAAAGTTGGTCCTCTTTACTCATTCCTCTTCATTATCGCCTGTATAGTAGCATGGTTCGTTGTAAATCCAGTGCCAAGCCTAAGAACACTGGGGAAAAAAGGGTGCCAGGGCACCACAGGGTATATAAAGCGTGAGAAATATGTGGCTTGTGTCCAATGGCAAATGCATTGATGTTGAGGTTGTAAATACGTTCATTAATATGCATTCAAGCATTCGGTTAACCCCCAGTACCCCTGGTCTGCTCGATCCCCTTTGATCCAAGGAACGGCAAAATCAGCACGCTGCCATAGGTGGTTCCGCTACCAGACACGCACACAGAACCAATGGGGCGAAACCATGGACTCAGAACTCCTACCTGCTGGAGAAGCGACGTGAACCACAAACCAATCCTGGAACTATTGCCTGATAGAACAGGGTCATGAACTGGGAACACCTGCCTGTTGGAACACTGCAGCCTTGCCCTTAATTGACGGAATGCCTCGTACCCTGAACCGTTACACAATGTGACAGCCAGACAACCTCAAATTGCCGATCAGAAAAGAAACCAGACTGGCTCAGCGACTGAGCCCTTGTTCCCAGTACTGGCATCCTAATGAATTCCAGCCATTTAAAACAATAACCGGAGCGATTAGAAACCTGATATCTAAGTCAGGAGTGTAACTGTATCCTATCGAGATATATGTCGTATCCTGAGTGCATTTGTTAGCGGTTCAAATCCCACCTCTGCCAAGCTGCCTCAGTTGGGTCCTTGAGCAAGACCCTTAACCCACCACTGCTTGGATTGTAAGGCCGTATCAGTTGTAATTCTATAATTGTTTATATAAATCTACTAACTGCAATGTGGTGCAAGGGTTTGGTGGCCATTTTGTTCCAGGGTTGCCAGATCGCACTCGAGAAGCAAGCGAGCAGATCTATGGGAACATACCGATTAGAATAAGAGGATACGGCAACCATGTTTAATTCCACTCGCTGCTTCTGTGGCAGCTCCAGGCACATGCGGAGACTAAGAAAAGTGCTTGAAATGAAACTTTGGAACTGCATGCGCTGATAAATGATTAGATACAGTGTCATTCGGATCTCGTTATCTGAATTCTTAATCTGATTTACTGTTTACATGACCACTTCAATTGTCAGAAATCTGCACGCTCAGTCTGCTTGGATTATTAAGATGGTAAAAACACTGTATTTGACTACATCTGATCATTTTACGCTCCATCTAATAACGGCTAAAATGACCGTCGTCAAAGTGCGCATGACGAGGGTTAACGAACGCGCGGCTTACGCAAGCCGTTTGAGCTTGGATGTCCCGAGCTGCTCCGTTGTTTATGGGATTATAACACACAATGAGTGCATTTCGTCTAGAGATCTCATTGGTATGATCGCCACATTTCCCGTACACAAACTTCCTTTTGGTCTTCAGCGCCGCCGCCACAGTGAATCACAAAGGTGATTCATACCTGTGTGGAATTTGCCCCAGGCATGTAGCCTCCATCGCCAAGCCTTCACGCTGCCTGGGAAAATGAGACGCCACACACAATCACGAAGCCACAAATGCTAGGGTGGTTACAACTGACTTACTAAGTGTCTTTATATCCCAAAACCACTTGTGTGCAATTCAGCGCAAGATGAAAACCTTCTCCTTTATGACTTTGGTTAGATCAGAGACTGTTGTGGGTGCTCACGACAGGAAGTGCAATAGAAATCTTATTCCGCATTGCTGCCTAACTGCCGGGGCTTAACGAGCGAGCCTGGCTGCTGAGGATGGCTCTCGGTCGTGCTGCATCCTTACGACGTACTGTGGCCCTGTTCAGTCCGACTTAGGCCCTGTGGTCTCTTCCATCAAGACTTTATGACCAGGCGGCAATCAGCGCACGGTATGAATGAAGCTCAATCCAAGACGGAGCTGCGTCCAAGGACCATTCAAGGACCTTCGGAGGCCCTCAGCCCGGCACTGAACATGTCGAAGCACATACATTACGGCCAGGGTGAGTTATGGAGGCGATCGATGGTCCTCCGGGAGCCGGCGAATGTCCCTTAACCACTCGATATCTATCAGCTCTGCTCCCCGACTGACACATTATCCACAGAGTTGAGGGGGAGCTTCATCTAAAAACAGCTGACCGATGAACAACAGGCCCACACCATTCACCCCGTGAAATCGGCCAGCTTTTCGCCACTAATGGTTCCTCTGCTCAATAGATGTGCGTATCAAACCACAAGCTGCTCCTGGTCACGGAGTCTGCCAGGTTTCCTTTTACAAGTTGTGTTATGACATGTAGTTATACTCTGGTATACATATATATATATATACATATATATGCACACAAATGTATTGCTGTCCAAGGTGTTAACAATTGAGGTGATGGACATTAAAGACGGATGTTTTGGCCATCAAAAAGTGGTCACTACAACAGCTTTGTTCCTCTAGTAGGATCTGGCAACACTGATTTGTGTATATCTGTAAGTAACTAGCCTGCCTTTCCGGCCACGTGCTCGCTTGCTTGTTAGCTCAGCTCGTGTTTGGGAAATTACTCATGTTGTGTGAATGACTTTATGCTGCTTATATGTCAATGGTGTTAATGAGGTTTTGTGTCTGTCCTGTTGTAAGTAGTACCCCTTTCTTTGCTATATTCTCTCTGACCTGTAATCACATAAACCGGCTCCCTCGGTGAGTCTCTGAGTTTTATGTTCCATTTTGTTCGTACTACTGTCCATCAATGACTCGCATTTCAACTTTAGTTGTGTTTTTGATTATTATTCATCTTGTTGTGTTTTTTTTTTTTCCCACCGAACCCTACTGTCGTTTCTGGAGTCGCCAATCACTGTATTGGGTTCACGCTTTGTAAACTGTGGGGAAAAAAAACCTGGAAGAACATGCCAACCTCCACTCCTGGAGATGTTTATTGAACCCGGGTCTTTGGAGCCACGGGGGGTTGGGGGGGACGCCGTGGCATTTGTGCTTTTTCCCATTTCCGCACGCGTACCTGCTATGTATTCCCTTACATACGCTCCGATCAGATCCGTGTCGTGTTTTTGATGAAAAAGAATTTCCACTAGCCGTCTGGTCTGGCTCACAGGGGCATCTGCTTTTAAGTAGCGAGCAGATAATGAGGACTAAGGAAATAATTAAGAGCACCTCCACTGTACTTAAAGGCATATTTACGCTTCCTAACAGCGCCATCCACCATAATAACTACAACACTAATTAGTTCACCTTTTATAGCTAGATCAATGTCAGCGGCGGTACAATAGGGGCGAGCGGGAATTGATTGTGCCCTTGTGTAGCTGGCTGGAGGACTAATCTCACTCAGAATGCTGCTCATATCCGTGATCCTGGCCTCCCACTGCTTCTCGTGAATCATCAGCCCATACAGGAGCTTCTGGGGTCCTGCGTTGGGATGATCCTGACCTCTGTCGCAGGTTCCTTTTGTTACTTAGCGCAGCAAATAACAAATAATGCTGATTATCTTGTTACAACAGCTCACGTTAAGCTCTGGGATATATTAGACAAGGGAACAGTCTGTGTGAGCTCACAGGGGTCCAAGGATTAGTCCAAATGAAGGGCGTTGGCACCCAACCTTCTCAGCAATGAATCCAATCTATATGGGCGCCGTGTTCATTTTTACACCAGTCCTTTGCACCAACAGCAAAACAAATATGATCCAAATGGCTGCCCAGTTCCCTCATGGCACGATCAGCTTGCATTTATTTGTAGACCAATAAATTCGAAAGCAAGAAGGTTTTTAAGAGCATGTCAGTAAGGATGTCAAAACAATAAAAAGTGAGATATAGGGATTTATATTAAATGTAAATATATGTAAAAGCCTAATTCTAATGTGTAATCTGTAAACAAGAAACAACGCTTTAACCGGCCCCAAGGCATGGACTGTAGGAAACGGTCTGGAGACACGGCAGCGTTTAGAGGGTGCTGTGTGAGAAAGAACTTGCGTGTCATTCAATTATTCAACTGGGTTCAGTTTAAAAGACCACATGCAGTCCATTCAGACTGAACTTCTCCAGAGAGCGATATTGATCCTGATTCCAAAAACAACCTTTATTAATGGCTTTCTACACCCAGACTATAACACAGCCGGCTTCAAAGGACAAAGAAATAAAAAACGAACCTCATTTGTGTGCAAAGACATACACTAGATGACATTAGATGGATAAAGTATGCAGATAGAAAATACGAATAATAATCAGGGTTCGGTGGGCGATCGATCGAAACTCAGCTTTTCCTGACTTGCAATTCCAGTGTTAATAAGAAGAAGAAGAACAACTACTGAACGCTCAAATTCTTGACAGTTTAAACACAAAAGCGCCCTCTTGTGGCTGTAGGAAATGACAATGATTTCAAAATGTTGGCATATCGCGCTCATTTCCTCTTGTTTTTACGGCTTGAGCTACGTGCAAAATTTGCGGAAAATAGACAGAACATTCAAATGTAATTGCTGAATCAAAATCGAAATTTCAGCATGTTAGTAGTTAACAGATGGTGCAACGGGACAAGGAGTCATAACACCACGGCTAAATAAGAAACAGAAGTCACGAGTCCAAGAGTAAATGGTTTACACAGTCGCCCTTAAGACTTGCGGCTACAGAAGGCTCTAGGAGATTTAAAATCCTGGGGTTCCCCAACATTTCCAGCCTGGAGGTGGAAGGGTTAAGGAACGTCTTCAGTCAGGATATGAAAAGTAATTGTTTGTATGAGATTAATTCGGCCAGAACTTATTTGTATTTCTGTGATGAGTTGATGCTGTTCTCATATTTCTGATAGATAGCTGATACGGCAACCAGTGTGTGTGCGTCCGTGTGTGTGTGTGTGTGTGTGTGTGTGTGTGTGTGTGTGTGTGTGCGTGCTGCCGGCTGAAAAGTGGTGCGAAAACAAAAACCTCCACTGAGAGCTGGAGTATATTATCACCTGATCCTCCGAAGATCCCTCCATCTCCCCCTCTAGCTATGCTAATCGTGGCCATTTGTCGGCCCGAAGGAGCCCAGGGGCCGCCGGAGAAGCCTTGTGCTAATCCCCTTATTTATGTTGCGTTAAGACCTCTGGCCATCCATCAAGGTCTGAACCGACACGACTCCAGCCGAGAGCTGTGCGGACATGCATGGGTTAATGAGAAGGTAAAAAGACGTCCAGCTATCCATCAGTCAACAGTGACAGGTCCTGCGGAGAGCGTTTAGTTCCTTTCTGTTCTCTTAAAAAACACGAGAAACATCGATCATGCCGCCGAACCCTAACTCTGAAAGGCGTCAAAACTTTTATTAGCTTTAAACTGCAAACAGCCAGGACTTAGACTAAGACTGCAAGGGAAGATCGGAAGGGAAGATCGGCATTTAATTCATTTAATTCATCGGCATTTAATTCAAAAATTAAATGGTCAGTTGTGTACAGCCTTGTAGACGTTTCATCGTCTACGAATGCGTTCGAACAAGGTCATCTAGAAGACCAGTTCGTTCAGAATCAGCCACTTATCACAGGTCGACTGATTCGGTTCGGTTAACATTTTAATTCAATTCGTTTCAGTTTTTACAATGCACATTGTCTCAAAGCAGCTCCAGCCCAAAAGTAACAGACCAAAGACCCCTGGTGAGCAAGACGGTGGCAAGGAAAAATCCCTTAAGAAGAAACCTTAGGAGGACCCAGGTTCAGCAGGGACCCATCTTCTTTGGGTGGCCTGGGGGAATAATATAAACGAATCTTCTCATACATTTCTCAATGCCATAGATTTCAAGAAATCCTTTTCTTATACGGTCCAAGGTCAGAGCATTTGCCCGTAGAAGCTGAGCGTGATTCACTTCAACGGGACTGCATGGAACAAAGCTCGCTGGTCATTGGATAAATGGCACGATTTTGGCCCGTCCCCGGACGCTCAGCATCTCTGGGGGTGAATGGCGCTGTGGGCGAGAAATCGGCTGGCCTGGACGCTGCGATTCCGCATCACGACTGGAGGATCAGTCGAAAAGGGGGAATCCCGTTTTGACTGACAGCTATTTTGAAACCTATCACTTAACCATTAGGAGCTCAGTCCCATCACGGATTTGGCAAGCGAAGTCGAAAAACAAACTGCACCCCATTTCTTGGTGAAATGACTTGATCATTTCCATTGGTCATTTCTTACACTGGAAATAAAACACACTCACGGTTTGTTCTTGTTTCGCTTGAACATCCTTTCAACATTTTCATGTTCGTTGTTGGACAGTGCAATGCCTCGGCTGTGCAAACTGTTATCGTTAGCGCTAACAATTCAAGTCTTACATCCGGAGCACAATGGGCCAAGGTCGTCTAAGCGGCCCGGCTCTGCTGGCCATTAAGAAAACACTGATCAAGTTCCTGGAAAAGACACCCATTTCGCCTAAAGACGGACCATTTTCTTCAAAAGGAACGGAGCTCAGAATTTATACACGTAGGAATAAATGGACACATTTTATGATATAAGCTGACGATGAGCTTCCCCTCTTTTTAAGACCAGCAGCTTCCACTGCACTAATGCACAATGGTACTGGCATTTCTACCAGCTTTTAGTTTCCAGGCTTTTCCAGAACGTATTAATTTGGCCTGAATAAATTGAGTGAAATTGCATCCTGCTCATGACGCATCAGTAGACGTCTGGGTCAACACAGGGAGATTTCAAAATGGAAATGAAAACGTGTATTTACTGTAATCTGTTAGCACTGTATTTGTTTTAAAGCTTGTAAAATGGAAGTACATTCATGAGCAACTTGTCAGCTGTTATATATACGGTGTTCCTTCGTTTATGGCGGGGGTTACGTTCCAGGACCACCCGCGATAAACGCATATCCGCGAATTAGGGACGCTATATTTATTAAGTATTTCTACACTGTTTTAGCCGTAGAACTTCCAGAACCTTCAGGTTTCATCGTAGGGCTTGAATGAATTCAGTCTATAATTAAACTTTCACAAACAGAGAACACAACAGCGCAGATAAAAACTCGTCACGTCGGCAAGTAGCGACTCAGGCGGCCGATGCTCTGGTCTTACTTCCCGTTTTGGGTGAGTATTCATCCGCCGAGTAATTACTCTATGTACTGTAAATCCTAATATTTTATTACGCGGCGATGCAATTGAACCCAGCCCCAACATGTGCCTCCTTCATTTTAAAGCAAAGGGCAAATCAGACTGGCACCGGTATATTATGGGATGCTGGTCCAGCATAGAAACAAAAAAGCTGTATTAGCGAGGAAGCTGCGCTGTTTTTTGCCGTTTAATAAAATCAAGTGTTCCTGAGCTTCTAACCAGCAGCATGGCGTTTTTCACTGAGTCACCCTTACGGAGTTGGCTTTTTATACATGAACCTTGAAGAACGCCTCTGTATGCTCAAGCCTTGAGCACTCGAGCATTAAGAGTCCGAGTGGACTTTTTATTTCGCTTCTTTATTGAGAACCCGAGCATGTATATTTTTCTTTCTAAACGGCTGAGCGACAGAATGCGCGTCCGCCTGATCCGGTTTGGAGAAGCCCTGCTTGTTCGTTGTTGGGGCATCGCAAGCGGGCCCAGTTGTCAATGCGTAAACTTTGCCCTCAGGAGAAATGCAAGACGTAAACCAAAATTTGGAGTTTCCATGGTAATCGAAAACAAAAGGATTCCTTTCTAGGGCTTCATGGCGCACTTACACAATCCGGGCAGTCTGCTCTTAAGCACGTTTCTTATGTAAGCCAGCAAGGAGGCAAGAAGAACAAAAAGGAAAATGAAGATCTACTGTATCAAACTCTTGCAGGGCCTTTGTGAAATCCATCTCTGTTTTATCTGTATACAGGTTTTATCTGTCTCCAGAATGTCACCTACGGTTACATTAGCTAAAGCCAGTTTCCCAGTTCCCCGCTTTAATGGCAGTAGTTACGTGCCCAGCATGGGGCCGTGAAAATAAAACAACATGGGAGGGGGAAAAAACTGCTGACTGGCCGCCCGCGTCTATGATGCAACGCCTTACCTCGTTTTTTTGACAAGTGTGTTTTTTTTTTCGCATCGCTCATACGCTCTGCTAAGGTTTAGTCTAAAACAAACCGGCATTCTTTTCGTAAACTATCATTACACTCATCGAGCTAATTACTACGTACGGCATCTGTAAGGTATCAGCGACTGCCGCAAACAATCCGCTCGGCCCCACTGCTAAGAAAAGAACACGAACCTTTGTTAGCTTGATCGCAATTTTGGCTGTAGAAACTCCTTTATTAGATCGACAGAATATCCCTGAACCTGTATTATTGTTCCGTAGGACCAGTTCAGGACGGCGTTTCTCCAGAGCAAAAAATTACCGGATTACTCCTGAACTCCTGAACAAAGATTTTTGTAGATAGAAAAATAAAACGGGGCAGCACGAGGGGCTCGGTGGGTAGCAGCGCTGCCTCACAGCAGGTAGGTCCCATCCCAGGGCGGCCCAGCCTGGGTCCTGTCTGTGTGGAGTCTGCATGTCCTCCCCGTGTCTGCCTGGGTTTACTCCGGGTACTCCGGTTTCCTCCCACAGTCCAAAAACATGCGTGTTGGGTTAATTGGTGTCTCTAAAGTGGCCCCTAGAGTGTGACTCTGTGTGTGTGTGTGTGTGTTCTATGATTAATTGGCGCCCCGTCTAGGGTTGTTCCTGCCCCTGCACCCAGAGTTGCCGGGTGGGCACCGGCTGGCCCGGGACCCCGTGTGGATTAAGTGGAAGATAATGAATGAATAAAAAAATAAAATAAGGTCCGGGAGAGGAGCAATGGTTGAATGGTGTTGAGTCTCGCGGCGGAGCAAGTGCGAAAAATGGCGCCAGAGATCTACAATCTGTTCGGCAAGCTATCGACGATCTTTTTTTTTTTACGTCACCCTAAGGACAATTTTACTTTCAATTGAGCCAGCCAGTGCCTTACTACACAACTAACGCAATCTTACAATGTGACCTACTCTGGCTCGAAAACCTCTAAAAGTAAAACTATTAGCATTATCATTGCCCACAATGCTGTGGGTTAAAGGCGTTTTCTCAACACAGAGGGCTTGTTGCTTTAACAAAATGTCCAAAAATCATTGCATACATCGTCATTTATCAAAGGAACGCACTATCGTCGTGTTAACATTCACAACACGGCATGTCCGGTCATGCACCAAACCCAATAACCTGCTGAATCCGAGATTCCCTTTTTTCTACCCTTCGGTGCGTGGCGCAGGAACCCCAAAGAATCTGCTTTAGCTCTGTTTCTGTGGCTCCTTTAAAGTCAACACCGAGTAAATCAAAACTAACCTCAATTGCATATTTGCGTTGCGCTGCGAACCAACTGGCCGGTGTGGAGCTTTTATTGGTTTACAAACCTGCCGTCTTAATATAGGGTTCAGTTGTTGTGAGGCGTTGTGAGACGTTCTGAACATAAACCGAGCGTTTCTGCTGTCGCGCTGGATGATATTCCTAAAGAGAGAACGAGCAACGTAAGGAACATCTCTGCGCGGCGCAAAGCTATTTTTGAACAGGAATCCTGGCCCGTGACTGACGGGTAATTAACCACAATAAGTGGGAAGTTCTACTTCACTGCTTGATTTGGAGGATACGCCGTTCTGGGTTCGCTATTTCAGTGGCTGGTTTGCCAAACTTTCCAAAATACTGAGTGGAGAAAGCAAGCGAGTCGTTTAGCTCTCCAGCGGTTTTCTACTTGATGATGATTGATTTAGTGACACCAGTCTTTGTGCCTCGGATATGTTAACTCGTTTATTACGAACGTGAAACAGGAACTGCCGGTTTCCTCTCGCTGTTTAAGGAGGCGCGCCACTGGGATATTTAAGCTGGACTGTAAAAAACATACGTCCCCTTAGTTCAGCCAGAAGGTGGGCGCACGGGAACGGGTTTGAAATAGAAGGGGGGGGGGGGTGCCAACTCCATGTAAAAGTGTAAAAGTTCTGTGCATCAAACACAGACACGTTTGTATTGCTATCCTTATGAGGACGTGACATGAATGAGGGACTATTACAGAGCGTCGATGCTAACTAATGCTAAATGCTAAATCCTAACCCTAACCTCAGCAACTTAAAGCAAAAGCAGTTACAGAAGTGAGGACCGGAAAAAGCATATAAGTATAGCAAGACAAGACACACGGCACCCCACAAATCCACCCCCTCACTCACTTACACACACACACACATACACACACACGCACAAACTACCACCACCACCAATCTTATTTAAATATTACATCATGAAGTTCTTCATTGGTTGAGTATATAGTGTATATACTTGGTGTGTGTGTGGGTGTGTGTGTGTGTGTGTGTGTGTGTGTGTGTATATATATACATATACACCAAGTATATATTTGTCTATCTAATTCCAGGGTTGCCAGGTCCCACAGAGACCCCCACCTGGTCCAAAAAAAAAGCAAAAACTTGGGTCCTTTCTGCATGTCCTCCCCATGTCTGCGTAGGTTTACTCCGGTTTCCTCCCACAGTCCAAAGACATGCGTGTAAGGTTAATTGGTGTCTCTAAATGTGGCCCTAGGTGTCTGACTGTGTTTGTGTGTGCCCTACGATGAATTGGCGCCCTGTCTAGGGTTGCTTTTGCCCTTGCGCCCAGAGATGCCTGGTGGTAACCGGCTGGACCACGACCCCGTGTGGATTAAGCGGAACATAAAGGATGGATGGAGATATGAAACTGGTTTGGCTCTTAAACTACAGACAAAACATAAGGTGGAAACAACAAACCTGTTTAACCACCTGTACACGCACGCACTCTGTATCCTGTCACTGATGGCCTTCCGAGGTGTCTCCGTGTACCGTCTGTAAAACATGGAGCGGCAGCTGTGAACGTGCCGCTCCATGACTGAGACGGGCAGGTGGAACCCAGACGCCTCGCATCGCTCCAAACCAAACTCCCTCGCTCGCTTGATCTCGTATTCTCTCTCATGGTGCGATTTTCAGACTTTTCGCAAACCGCATGCCGTCCAAGTAACTTAGATGACTCACCTAATTGCTCCTCGAGTTCCTTCGCCAAAGCTTGCACAGGGAGAGGGAGAAACTCTTCTGATAACCATCTCTCAGAGGGACGAAGCCCTTCAGAAAGGGTTAGGCCAACCTCGCTTGCGCTTACACGGACTACTTTTATATTCACGGCTAATAATGCCGAGAGGAGAACAGCAAATGAAATCCTCCATGAAGAGCACACTGGGCTGAGAATAAGAACTGATTCGCTACTACAACAGGCTTAAAGTCAAGATCGATAAGTAAAGGACTCAAACGTTTCAAGCCTCACATATAGATATATTAATCCCTAAAGTATCTGACTGACATCACAGCAAAAATCGGAGCGAACTGGTTGAGCGTACCATTCAAAACTAAGCCGAGCTACGAAGCAGGATCACGGCACGAAAGAGATCCTTTTTGAAGAAAAAAAAAAAACAAATAATAACAAACAAACAAATTCTTCATCCAAAACACAAAGCTCGTCAATCGTTTGATCCTGGTGCATTAATGCACAGAGTCTGGGAGCCGCAGATTTCGATATCAATATCAAAATGTGTTAAATAAATCATTTCCAACAGATCATTCTTGCCTTTCATTAAGAGGCTCGTACAAATCCCCTCAGAATTCCCACACTTATTAATATGCCAATAAACAACGAAAGACTCGAAACACTGGGTGTAAAAACACTGGGTGTTTTTTAAAACTTCGGCGTTTCGATTCTGCTTCTTCTTCCTGATCCCACCTTTTTCAAACGGGTGCCTTAATCTAGGAATTTACTTGTGCTTCAAACCGGCCTCATGTTTCAAACCGTACAGCAGTTCGGTAGTAAATCCTTCCATCGTCCACCTGCTTTGCTTGGGAGCAGTAGAATTTGCGTCCTGATCTGATCTTTTAAATGAAAACTATGATGTCGCATGTTCGCCACTTCAGCCGCCCCTGGAATTGACCGGGCGCTCACTTCCTTACGCCTCACGTTGCAAGCCACGCCCGTGACCCCACCCCAGGCCCTCAGAAGCCACGTCTGCCAAGTCACCGGATTTGCCGTTACTTATTCTCTCGTCCACGCCTTTATCTCCTTTATCGCCCCTGATTACTTCTGCCTCGGCTCCAAGATCCCAATTAACGTCATGCTCTTCAGAATGCACCCCTCTACGTCTCTGGCTACCAAAAAACCGGCGGGTTCGCCGTAAAGCTCTCCTCTGCGCTTGTTTACACAGCCACAGCCTCGCTCCGTCTTGTCTCTCAGATCTTTTACCGGCCCACTCGCACCCCCGGGTCCTCCCGCGCTGGCTTGCTCATTACTCCTCCATCTACTCTCCATAACTTTGGTGATGGGGCGTTCGAGAACGGCACCTCCGCTCTGGAATTCTCTACCCCTCCCGGTCAACCTCCATCGCTTTCCGCTTTCGAATCTCGCCTTCGCTCCCCTTTCAGCTACCCTGTGAGTAATAAGTATTCATTCTGCACATCTGCCTCTCGTTCACCTCTGCTGCTAAGCTTTTTAGCGCTGTGCCGTTTTGCTCTGCGCTTACGAGTTTCTGTTGTAATCAGTCTTGATTTCTGTTGGTATGTCAAGCCTCCGAAAAGGGACGTGGCAGTGGAAGCCATGCCGGAAATCACTCCGGCGTTGGGGCCCGAATAATTAAAGAATTCGAACAGTTTCACGAACGTGAAACAATGACAGAGCTTAACCGTGCCCTCGTTTGATCCCTGTACGCTAACGCACTACGCCTGCAGTCACCGGAGATTTCCATTAACACAAAAATGCGTAAGATAATCCGTGCGTGCCTTTCGTTACTACTAAGTGTGCAAAGATCATACGCAGACGAAGGTGCAAACGTCCATTCGCGCAATTAACGGCGGATGAAATGAGCTCGGCGCTAATCATTATGGGGAATGCACTTCGCAGCTCGCTTTTAGATCGATCGATACGAAGCTAATACAGTTCATTAACGTAAACGTGCGCGCGTACCTGAAGAGCACCCGGGAGATCTGCTTTAATATGAGATGCGATAAGCTAGAAAAATGGATAAATAACGCATTCCTAAACGGTTTTAAACTCTCTAATTTGTCGCACGCTTCGTATACTTTATATGGCAATAAACTGGCGCTGAATAATTAACCAGGTCAAATCACACCAAGCTCGCGTATACAAACCTAAACCGATGCAGCGCCTGAAAGCACCTGAGCTTTCTGTTAGTATCAATTTCTATTCACTATGCACTGCTCCAGTACAGTGTATCATCAAACAGCTAACGGAATAACCAGTACGACTCTCAAATGGGTTTTGTTTTTATACAAAACAGCGCTTCATACTACTCTGTACTTTACTAGAATTATGTGAACATATATTGGTGTATCGTGTCCATGCTAGGTATGTACACAAGTGCAGGAAACTGAAGCGAGGTGAGGTCATGACCGCAACAATAATCGTTTATGGTTCGCACTTTCAATAGAATATTTAATAAATTACATGAGATAATCAATATTTTGTTATGAAACAAGCACAATGTTAATGATTTACTCAACTGTAGTTCAATGTGTTAAAGTGTTTTAAGCATTAACCCTATGTATATATATATATATATATATGTGTGTGTGTTTGTGTGTGTGTGTGTGTGTGTGTGTGTGTGTGTGTGTGTGTGTGTGTGTGTGTGTGTGTGTGTG
>JAUZST010006347.1:0-14928 GCA_034779995.1 Parotocinclus haroldoi
ACTTGTTTTTTACAGTATTATTACTTCGCATGCTGAGTATCTATACATTGTGTTGGAGATCGTTTATAAAAACTTGATGCAAATTTATTTTTCAATGAACAAAGTTGCTAAGCAACAGTACGTTTGTACGTTCGCTATACGTGTAAATCGTACAATAAAGGTTTAATAAACATTCAATATGTTATATAAATTATAGCACGTCCCGTCTTTAAGCGGTTTTGAGAGCTCAGCACACACCAAACTATGAAAACATTAATGAAAATAATGTTTAAACACATTAGAGTATTTTTTATTATACTATATTAACGTCTCTCAGCTCTGAGATCCCTGGTTCAGTTCTAACCCTGGGCTCCAGGTTCTGTGGCATTTGCGTGTTCTCCCCCCGTGTTTGTGTGGGTTTTCCCAGAGTACTCCGGTTTCCTCCCACAACTTAAAGACGTGCGCGTTAATTAGTTAATTAATGTTTCCAAAAGAGCCCCTTAGTGTGCGAATGTGTGCATGATCGTATGAGTTCCCTACAATCGATTTGCACCCTGTCTAGGATTGATCCTGCCTTGCACCCTGTGCTGCTCTTCCGCAATCCTGACTAGGATAAGCAGATAAGATGATGAATGAATGAATGAATGAATGAATTACAGTGTTAGTTGCAGGAATTTGCAGTGTCGTGTGAATTTGGAGCATTAATGCGTTGCGTGAAATCCTTTAATTTCGTTGTTTTGTATGAATTTGCTAATATCATAATATTTAGGAACTTAGATATGTTGCTTCATCTTGTCATAGTAATTTGAATAAAATTTAAAAATATCCAGTCAAGCACAATTTGTCACTATGCTCCATTGTCACATCTTGTGGTTCCATGTTGTTGGTCTACACAGAAGGCTGCTTGTTGTTTAGTTGCACTCAGGTGTGAGAGGAGTGCGGGTGAATCTGTTTTTCCTGTTTCTCTCCTCAGGCCGTGGGTCCCTGGTCCGCTGGAAGACACGCCCACCATCGAGCCACCGCCCATGGGACTGAAGGTGCTCCCATCCATATGCTCCATCGCCTCTTGGACTTTCGGAGGTGCAGCTCGCAGTTCCAATGCCTGGCGGATTGGGAGGGCTACAGTCTGGAGGAATGTTCCTGGGTGGACATTCTGGAACCCCTTCCCATCAGGAAGTTCTGTCCGACTTCGATTGTTTGCCTGCCATTTGTCTAATTAACTCCTGCCTTCCTGCAATGCTGCATGTGTCTCCGCCGTTGTTAGCTTAACTTACTGAATTATAAAAATCAGTCACACAATTTAAACAAATGTACTTTTTATAGGAGCCGTCCCTCTTTTTGTTATACTGCATTACAGAAATTATGCCCAGCCGGCTCTGCGCTATATGTTTTATAGAGAGCTTCTTTCTAACAAAACATTACAGTAAAGTCATCAATGTGGTCGTTGTGCTTGCATTTAGTGCAAGACTCATAATACCAAAGTGCACCACTGAGCGCCATAGGGGATCCTTCCTGCCTGTGGCCATCAAACTGTACAACTTCTCCCTTAATGGGTGACAATATGGTCCATCGGTGGTAGGAACCGGACGTGCAATACATCATAGGTAAAATAATAATAAAACTGCTTATTCTATGTTTCATATTTATTACACAGTATCATAATAGCCACTGCTTTTATTATGGTATTTTTTTTATTGTACACAGTGTAAATATTTTAAATCTTCTTTATCTAAATGCATCTTTATTTTAATCATTAGAATGTTTGTTATTTGCGTAAAGGGGCGTAATTGTAACAAGCACAGAACTTCGCTATGGGATCAATAAAGTATTTCTGATTCTGAATCTGATCTTGTTGGCAGCCCAGTTGGTGAAATGAAAGTCCTGTAGAGGATATGAGACATACAGTATTAGAACATAATATGGTTTGGAGTTTATTCTTAGATCAAAATGAACGGGCAGTTTTTTTTCATCCTTTAGAATATCATATCTCAGAGGGCACACTTGCTGTCGTGGGTTGTCAATCGTTGTTTTAAACTGGGCAGTCATATCTTTAGCTGGTACAGTGGTGCCTGACGTTTGTGAAGCCTTTCAAATGTTCTTTATTTTGGCATAAATATGGTCTAAAACATCATCACCGAGTTTCACTCAAGTTCTAAAGTTAGATAGTGAAAACCAAATTAAAAATAAGACAAAAACATTATATGTACTTTATTTATGGAGGAAAATTATTTAATATCAGTGGCAGAATGATGCGAACCTCAGTTAATAGCAGTTCATTTGAAGGTGGGAGTCGTGCTGTATTCAAATGAGGCGGATTTAGCTGAATCTGATCTTCAAGACATGCTTGCAAAAAAAATCATAGAGCTTTCAAAGGTCCACAAAAAGAGCTGTTGATGATCAATAGAGTGGATAAAGTACAATACTCTCCACACTCAAAACAGGTTAGGAAATGCAAGAGCATTGTTACTCAAAGCATGCAGTAGCAGACAAAGTCACAAAGGAACCCAGGATAATTAAAGGTCCCTCTCATATTGATTCATGTTAATGTTCATGGGTTCATCAGTAGAACACTGAACAACGATGGTGTGCTTGCCAGGGTAGCAAGGAGAAAGCCACTGCTCTCCAAAAAGATCACTGCTACTAGCGATATAGAGATTGGCTGGCCGGTGGCCGGTCTCATATAACCGATTCCGTGCTGGTGACATTTAGCCTACATTTGTACACTTGTGATGCATGTGGCACAATGGCCTGTTAAGTTCTTGTGCGTCTGTGATCTGTTTGATGTGTATATGTCTTTTTATTAGTTGGTCAACGCTCACAGTATATGCGCCATCTCTAATTGCTGCCCACGACAGTAGTACCTGGACAACACAGAAGCCTGATGAAAAAAACATTTTGTGGATAAATTAGGCTAAAATTGAACTATTTCTTAAAATGAGAGACGCCTAGCAAAATAAGCTTATCCCGTCTGTGAAACATGGAGATCGGTAGTATGGTGTTTGGTGTCTCCAGTCATGAACGAAACAATTAATTCTGAATTATTATATGATTATATAATTATAATTGCAAAGGAAAACGTCAGAGGATCTGTTTGTGAGAATCACGGATAAAGTGTCCTCAGTATTATCCAAAACAACTCAAAATATAGGTGTGCAAAATGTAGACACTTCTTATATTTTCTACAGCTAAACAACCATGTACATGTATGAAAGTGTCCGTGCTGTAAAATTAATCTTTGATGTTATTTACTACTATTTTAGCAAATCACACGATCAAGTATCTCATTGCAATAATTGACTCGTGCAGAGCCTGCATGCAAAATCTGATTCGAAGCCCCAGACACAGAATTGTTGAATCCTGTGCGTCTCTAGTTGTTTTTGGAGCAAACGTGTGTACACTAAATGTTAAGCTGAAAGAATAATGCTTACCGGACAAATGGATTTGAACACATCGTTTTGATCCACGCGCACATAGACAAGCTTTTTCGCTCAGATCTCTGTGTTTATTGGAAAGTTCACTTTCTATTTGTCCCGCCCTGAAGCACAGCTCGTTACATGACCTATCAAACAATAGAATCTTAAAGCTGTAATTTATTAAATCAAGAATCAAGAACATCACTGCCTTTTTAAGCATTCAGTGCTATAGTATAAAACAGGCAGTAAATAAAGTATACATAAAGAATAATAGTGAAACTGGAGGAACGTGTAAATCCAATGCTATGACTGGCTAGCGAAGTACAGTGATCGTATTTAAACATATGCACTTTACCTTACTTTAAAAGCACAACCCAAAACAATCTGTCTATTTCGCATTCTGCAAATATTATATAAATAACAAACCATTCATTGTTGAGTGTTTATTTGACACAGATTTTGCTTAGGTCATTTGTTTAGGTAGCGTGTGCCCTCCACATTAATATTAGAGCAGCATGTTGCACCTGTTAGTGTCACTTCATCGGTTTGAGATCCACCCTGAGCTATAGTCTATGTTTTTGTACGTAATGGACACGCAGAGTAAAAACCCATCGGTCAAGGAGCTAGAGCCTGTTCTGTATGGAGGCAAGAGGAGTGGAAATCATATGGATGAAGTTTGGCCTAGCCTGTTCCTGGGAGACTTGTGAGTAATAATAATAATAAATAATAATAATACAAATCTGTGGTACGGTTAAAGGAACAGATCTATCACAAACAAAATGTGCACAATGTCTCGTTTGCCATACGTTTAGTTGTTGATGCAAGAAATGTACGGTGACTGACATTTTCTTTTGCACAGAATCTGCAAGTTACTAGTGGCTACAGCTCTTTATCATGATGTGCTCAAAGTGCAGTGAATTTCTTATATTTAGCATAAAGCCGAAACCTGGCCAGTGTTCACTTCCTATAGATAGCAGTATTATAGCACAAAGCACGACTTCAGTAGTACCGTTAAGTCCAGGCAGTGCTGAACATGTAGGAAAATGCTGTTTCTTTTACAGTATTGTCTTGTTTCCCTTATTTTATGCCTATTCTGTTCACTTTCTACGTAAGATACTCAAAAAACAATTACTTGATTAGTACTCGTGACTTGCCCACTGCTTGACTGCACCTTCTCACTTCCAAAAACCAGTAACCAACCTCGGGAGTTGTCAACACTTGAATTCTAATCCCACCAGACTGCATCTATTTGAGAACTGAACCTTCTCACTCTCATTGCATTGCTCTCCCTGGCTTCTGATCAGTGATTACGTTATTTGCACTGCCTTCGACGTGTCCTCTCTGATTAAGAAGGATCTGATTAGGGATCCCATTTGAGGCAGTTTGCTTCCTTTCCTTGTTCTTTAAAATGATTTGGGTAGAGGATATTTAGATTGTGGGAGAACTACAACAGGGGCTGAAGTTCCCCCCGGTGCTTTGGAAGGTTTTAGAAACCGTCGTATCTCAGGCCTGGAGTGTGACGGAATGATCACATGTGCACATCCTGAATCTACTTGGTCTGGTGTGTGTATGTGGGAAAACAACATTTTTTTTTTCTAACTGCAAACTCTGCAACAATATCTGAAAGGACATCCAGCGATGATCGTCAAGGATTTAACCTCTAACACAGTCACATAACCTGACCTAAACCAAATCAAGCATTTATGGGGGCACTGGAACATAGAAAAAGCCAAGTATTTAGCGACATCAAAATATGCTCTTGGAATACTGTGAAACCAGGCTGGGGTAACGTGGATAATCAAATGTAGCATAAATGTATGAAGTCCAACTTCATAACTGACCAATAGACGGCTCGTAGCAAAATGAAAAAAAAAAACAAGGACATGTTAGCAATTTATTAATTAGGAAGCTACCAGATAAAAACAAGTCAAAAATACTGACTTGTACTGAATAGTGTTAAAGTAATAATTAAATAAATATTTATTGTTAGTGCACTCAAACGTACTGACCTGATTGCAGGTCGATAGCCAACGATCGTTATGCTCTGTGGAAGCTCGGGATCTCACATGTGCTGAATGCAGCTCATGGGAAAGCACACTGCCATGGTAGCCATGAGTTTTACGCCTCGTCTATAGAATACTATGGAATTCCTGCAGATGATTCGCCATCATTTAATCTCTCTGCTTATTTCCATCCGTGTGCGGACTATATCCATCAGGTTCTGAGCTCACCCGGAGGTAAGGCTTCACCACAATACCAGTCCTACACATCTGTAACATCACTACAGTAAATGACCTCATCAGTTGCATTACACTGTATCTGAAGACACAAACTCTTATCAGGATTTAAACAGGTCATTTTATTTTTTGCTCTTCGCTACTACTAGTAGTTTTAATGTTGTATTCTTAGGTTCGGTCATTTACACTGCTCACAAAAATTAGGGGATTATAACCTTATTATGGGATATTTCCTTTTGAAATATCCCCTGATTTTTGTGAGCAGTGTAGTAATGCATTACTTGCTAATTTCTTATAAACAAAGTTGTTTAGCTCAGCAGTGACTTGCCTAATAATACAGATTCTTAGATTATAGGCCTTGAGTGGAATGGCAATGTTTGTCTTATTTTATATTTTATATATAAAGTGAAGTTCCAAAGTAAAAGGCAATGCCGTTAAACAAATAAGAAAAATGTATTACACTTCCTCATTCATTTATTGAGAAAATATATACACATTTATATAGAGAATTCATATCAGAATTCATTGTTGTCCAGATTCACTGAAACAGGCCTTTAAAGTTCCACTGTAGTGGAATTAAACAAAGAAATGTAATGTAATTTACAATTGTGGACTTAAAAAGAAAGTGAAAGTATGTAAAAACCAGAGATATTAGTAGTATCAGTATAATTTATTATTTATTTGTTTAATATTAACTTAGGTATGGCATAATTTATTGAAAATATAAAATTACTTACTTTTGTAAATTATTAACATCACAAACATGTTTCAATGTATCAGTGTCGTTGCACAATATATTCATCAATTAAAATATATACAAGTATGTAACTTTTAATATAATATAATATAATATGTACCTAAACCTAAGCCTGTTTTTTTCTAAAAAATAAAAAAAAATCATACAGTAATTAATTCCAAGTCTGCATGTTTGTGTTTGTGTTTGTGTTTAGCACGCTTGCTGGTGCACTGTGCAGTAGGTGTGAGTCGCTCTGCATCACTGGTTCTAGCCTACCTGATGATCTATCACCATCTCCCTCTGCTGGAAGCAATTAAGAGAGTAAAACAGCACAGATGGATTTTTCCCAACCGTGGATTCCTCAGGCAGCTCTGTGCCCTTGATATCAGACTGCATTGCACTAAAGATCAATAAATATCGAAAAGTCGAAACGTCACCTATCAGGATTAATACTATATCTTTCCGGTTAAAGCTTTCAACAAAACGTGTTTAATTATACAATGATTATATCCTCAGTACAACATTTTCCAACGAATACTGCATAACAGGATGTACCATCAAACTGATACACCATTACTGCTCTCCATTCAATGATTACCTTCTAGGAAGCCAAGAAGTAGAGATCCTGAGCCAGTACTGTAATGCAGATCACTGTAATGCACATGGAAATACATCTAAAAGAAGGTGCTATGTGCCTTGTAACGAACACATTCTGGATCTAGTGGGCATGCTTAAGTGGGAACAGAACGGCGTGTTCTCTGGCTCTGTTATGCATGAATATAGCGGGAATACTTAACACACAGTACAGACATTAATTTATTATAGTACCTATATTTAGCTATAGCATTATCTGGGTAGTTGCCATGAATGCTGCTTCCTTTAAACTGCATTTTATAATCAGTAATCCTATTTTCCTTAAACCCACACTCATGTTTCCAAAACATAGTCTCTAACTCCTAATGAATTCCCCTAAAGCAAGGTCTCACCACACATTCTCTATTGGGGACAGTTTAGGACTGTAGGCAGGCCACTTCAGTACCCATACCCCCTACTTTCATAGCCGTACCTGTATAATGCGTGCAGCATGTGGTTTTGCATTGTCTTCTTTTTCCAAAAGAGATCTGGAATATTAGTCAATCTCACACAATACACAATAAATATTGGTTCATCCTAGATGCCCCAGAGCCCAGTGAAGTCCATATCGCTTCTGGACATGGTTAACATGAGGCTTCGTTTTTGTACAGTGAAGTTTAAAGAGACATTTATGAATGTAACTCTATTTCGTGGGGTTTGATAAAGGTTTGCCAAAGTTCTTCTTTGCCAATGTGATTATATCAGCTATGGAGGGTGGTTCTTGATGCAGTGAGGTCTGAGGGATCAATGATCACAGGGGTTCATCTCAAGCTTGAGCCTTGGCCTTTACACGCTCAAATCCCTTGAATTGTTTAATGATATTCTGCACTGTAGAGGGAGAAATGTGCAAATCGCTTAAAATTACGCATCCTTACGCATTTGACGATACATTTGGGAGATCCTCTGTCTGCCCATCTTTGCTCATCAAAGACTCTCTTCTTTCCCAGATGTTGCTTTTGTACCAAATCCTAATTACAATCGCCTGTTGACATGATCAGGTCATTATTTTGTAGTTCATTACTAGCTCGAAATTGCATCTGCAACAACTTTTTTGAATGTGTCACAGGCCTGAAATGGATATTTATTAACAAAACAACGAAGTTCTCAGGCTCATACTGTCTGCAATGACATACAAATCAGAGTAAATATAAGAAAAACTGTGTGTTTTCATATGTACTTTCCATACTGTCCCATGTCTTCATCATTATGATGACCAAATACTCACACAAGAATAGAAAGGTTGTGATTTTGTTTCTTTCTTTTCTTTAGGTTTCTGTAGGTTCTCAAGGTGAGGAATAGATGTGGTTAATTAGCTACAGTAATATTAGGTCTGTTAAGTACTCACAGGGATAAAAAGACAAACTGTGTGTGTGTGTGTGTGTGTGTGTGTGTGTGTGTGTGTGTGTGTGTGTAACACAACACGGGTGAACTAAATGCAGAAGCAGTCTAGAGATCTCCACCTGCTCTATTGAATCACTGGCACAGCTTACGCACAATCTCACTTATACACATTGGCCGAGAAGTGTTCCAACTCACACACCTCATGCAAAATGGCAGCTCACGGAAACAAGAGGAAGGAGTATTTGTCAGTAAAGGACCTGGAAAAAGTTCTGGATTCCTGCACTCTGGATCTGCACCAGATAGACGAAGTCTGGCCAAACCTGTACATTGGGAACGTGTATGTATACAGATAAACGCACAGTAAAACATGAACACACAGAACCCACAGCATTCACAACATCTTATAACAGAATGTTTGAGTTTTATAAATATGTCCAATACCCTCTAGTATATCTGTATGTATGCGATAGTAATGAAATGCGTCCGTTTGGAGTTTGTTAGTAAACCTATGCTAGCAAATCTTCGTTTGTGCTTGTTGATTATTTGAACTGCTATTTGTTCAAATTTTTTTTGAAATATCGGCTATTTGCTCTCTTTGACTTCTATTTACTTGCATCTCGGTAATTTTGTATTTGCGAAGGCATCCTGATTGCCTCTGCTTTCTGTCTGGGTTGCCAGGAGAATAGCACAAAACAGGGCAGCATTACAGAGGCTGGGAATCACCCACATTCTGAACGCCGCACACTCAAAACACGGCAGCATCGGGGACCAAAAGTTTTACGGCTCCAGCTTTGTTTACTGTGGAATCCCAGCAGATGATTCAACTCATTTTGACCTGGATGTATACTTCAAACAAGCAGCAGATTTCATCAACAAAGGCCTGAAAATGTCCGATGGTAAGAGACCTGGGGAAAGCTGGAAATAGTAAGGAGTTATGGGTACTCAATGTTCAACTTTTTTTATTGTCCCTGTGCTTTTGTCACCAGTACACATTGGAATCCCTGAATTATCAATGACTTCTATTTTATTGCATTTCTAAGTCTACTCTGTGGATCTCGAAAGGTTACTGTGAGATCATCTATTCTGACAGAGAGGAGACTGTAGAGGCAGGAGTCACAAATTCAATGGCACTCGAGCGCTAATTAATAGGTCCCAAAATCATTCATACACTATGATGGCCATTAAAGTCAACATTCTGCAAATTTTGTTATCATTAACAGTTCAATAATACAATTATTATTTCATTTCTTAACAAATTCCCTATTGTTTGTAAGCAGTGTAGTTAAAGGTGCTGAATAAACAATTCATGCATAGCAATAGTTTTACCAATGAATTTTGTTCATTTTTGATGAAGTGGCTGCAAACTGAATAGTGGATAGATGTTTAAAGTACTGCACCATATTTTACATAATGATTAGATGTTAAATGCTTATTTATGTATTGTTGTACTGGCCGATATATACACCTATATATGGTGCACTATTATAGTGCAGTGTGTTGTGCTTCTTCTGCCATCCTTCTATGACTCTCTACAGGCTACAGGCAGAGTTTTTTGAGCAAGTCGGTCATTTACACAAAGGTTTAGTACCTTAACAGTCATGCACTCGCTTGCTTGTTAGCTCATGTTTAGCCTAGAGACTAATCTAACTCAGTTGATGTGCTAAAGGGATTTTTTTTGGGCAAGTTACTTGTGATTTTGTGTAGGAGTTTTTACGTATTTGCAACAAGTTTTAAATTGTGTTTGCAATTGTGTGTGCCTGTTCTATTGTAGAACATTATATTTGCATTACAGTACGAACATGTGGCTCTATGTGGATTCTATGTAATGTCTGGTCAACGTCTATTCCGGTCAACTTCCTGTTTCACAGAAGTGGCCAGATATTACTAGTATGAACACATTAGCAGGACTAAGCTGATTTTAGGTGCTAATAGAGAACAGACATGTAGGAGACATGATAATGCAGTTTTATAAATATCGAAATTAACCCTGAGACTAGAATACACATCACTGTGGTGAGCTAGCACACCGCCACCGCCACACCGTCACCCTACTGCAGTGCGTAGTAGTATTAGTTACTATCAGTTCATGCCGGTAACAAAGTTGTATATTTATTAACAACAGTTAATGTGAATGATTGTCTTTTTTATGAATTTCCCTTTAGGGAAGGTGTTGGTGCATTGTATTATGGGTATGAGTCGCTCATCCTCACTGGTGCTGGCATATCTGATGCTGTACCAACAAATGTCTCTGCGTTCTGCCATCCAGCGTCTCATTAAGAAACGAGCCATCTACCCCAACCGGAACTTCCTGGCTCTACTGCTAGACCTCGACCTACAGCTGAAGAGAAAGCGCAAAACCTGTACACTTCTCTAATCATTTCACAACTAGATCTGTTCTATACGGCCACGGGATGCTAAGGAACATGCATGTATTTCTTAGAGGATATGAAGATACCAAGAGGATAGCTTGGCTAATAACTGCAGGATCTCTTGCATATACATGTAGTAATTAACTTGCCTTCACTATCTCAAAGAGTGTTCACACTGTACGCAGTTCACACCTCCAAATCAGAACAAACGGGACATTGGGGAAAGAATTTGGAAATTACTTACATCACAGACAATTTCAACGTGAGATATTTCATGTTTTGTCTGAATAACTTCATTTCGTTTGTTAATCAATAGCCATTCCTGCGTTTTACGGCTGCAACACATTGCAAAATAGTTGGGATTGGGCAATTTAGAGCGAGTACTGAATTTAAATAAATAAACAAATAAGTATGTCATTTCAAACAGGCAATGTCAACAGGTGATTGTAATCACGATTTTATACAAAAGCAGAATTCAGGAAAGGCTGAATCTGTAAAGTAAAGACGCCGTAGAATCTCCAGTTGCCTGAGAAAACTATTGAAAACTATTGAAAACAATCGACCTCAAAGAATGCTCCTAAGGGATTTGCATAGAAATGGATGCCCTGCCCTTCAGACCTACAACAAAAAGGACCATCCAAACTGATCTTAGTAAGTCAGTAAGTCCAAAAGCCAGGGTCTGTCATTGTATGAGACTGTCTGTGCCCTTAGTAAAGGTTATCTACAGCTATTCTATGAACACATTAATGCAGAAAAGTACACGGAGAAATTAGAGCGACCAGCCAAAGTAGAGGGTGCAGGTAAAGGCACTGGCCTGTCCCTAATGGAAAATGCAACTCCTATTACACAGTTACATGTTTGCAGAAAGACAAAATACCTCACAAAGCTGAGTACACCCTTCACATTTTTAGTAAATATTTTATCATATTTTTCATTGGAGAACACTGAAGATATGACACTTTGATACCATGTAAAGTAGTCAGTCTACAGCTTGTATAAAAAGTAATTTTACTGTGCCCTTAAGAAAAACCTCTCTCAACTGCTGGCAACAAAAGTCACTACGCCGCTAAATGAGAATGGAAAGGTTGTGCCCAAAGTGCCAATATTTTGTGTGGCCACCATTATTGTCCAGCACTGCATGGAGGTCACTAGAGCTTCACAGGTTGCCACTGAAATCCTTTTCCATCCCTCAACGATAACATCACCTTCCGTTGCCCAGAGAATGCCCCACAGATGCTTAATAGGGTTCTGGTCTGGACACATGTTTGACCTTTACCCTCAGCAAGGCAGCGGTTGCCTTAGTGGTGTGTTTTGGGTTGTTATCATTTTGGAATATTGCCCTGTGGCCCAGTTTCTACATCAGCAAGTAACAGTACATGTTGGCTGTAGCTCCCCACAGCTGGCAGCACTCATGCAGCCCCAAACCACGACATTCCCACCACCATGCTTGACTGTAGGCAAGACACACTTGTCTTTGTACTCCTCGCCTGCTTCTCAACCATCTAAGCTCATCTTGGTCTCATCAAACCACAGAACATGGTTTCGGTCATTCATGTTCTTAATCTGCTTGTCTTCATGAACCTGTTTGCAGGATTTTCTTGTACATCACCTTTAGAAGAGGTTCCATTCTGGGACAACAACCATGTCTGAACACTGACCGGCTGACCCCCACCCCTTTATCCCGTGCAGCAATGCTGGTAGTACTCCTATGCCTATTTCCGAAAGCCATCCTCTGGATATAATGCGAGCACGTGCACTCAGCTTCTTTGGTCGACCATGGTGAGGTCTGTTCTAAGAAGAACCTGTCCTGTTAAACCACTGTCATGTCTTGGCCACCGTACTGCCGCTCACTTTCAGGGAGTTTTTCTACGTCTTTATGTAGAGCAACAATTCTTTTTTAGCAGATCATCAGATAGTTCTTTGCCACGAGGTGCCATGTTAAACCTCCAGTGATCAGTATGAGAGAGTGTGGGAACAATAACACAAAATTTGACACACCTGCTCCCCTTCACACCTTAGACTTAACAGTAACAGTAACAAGTCACATGATATAGGGGAGGTAAACATTTCCATTTTCACTTAGGGGTGGAATCACTTACAGTTTTCGATATTAATGGCTGTGTATTGAGTTATTTTGAGGGCACAGCAAATTTACACAGTTATACAAGCTGTGGACTGACTACTATACATTGAATCAAAGTGTAATATCATCAGTGTTGTCCTAATGAAAAAATGTGAGGGTCATACTCACGTTTGTACGATACCGTAATACCCGAAACACAAAATGGCATACTCTGTGCCAAATCCTCTTTCAAGTGTAGTAAAGATAACCGCAAAGATCGCAAAGTGGTAAATGCTTTGCCGCCCAAACTTATTTTGGAATGTTTTGCAGATCTGAAATGCCGAAATGGATGTTTATTAAGAAATTAAATGAAGTTGACCAAACACAACATGAAATATCCCAACATTTTCTGATTTGGGGTTGTAATTACCATCCAATTTTGGTCAGGTATTCCCCTTTAGATCTCAGAACTCTGACCCTGTCTAATATTATTTATGTAGACGAGTAGTTCAGTGATTTCGAGAGGTGGGAGCAAGTCACTAAGTTTAAGTCCTAATTTAAGTTCCAAGTCAATAAAGGCAAGTACCATGTCTTAAACTTCAAGTCCTATTCACGTCACCAAATGGGGTAACAAAGCTAACACTCTTACAAAGTATTCATGCTCAGAAATGCCCATAGCTCCCAAGATATTTGTGTTAAGTGCAGCTGGAAACAAACGAACAGTATAAATGAGTATGCTGGGAGAAAACTCCATTCATTTTAGCTATTGTTAGCTTGCTAAAAGCATCCAGCAGCCTCTAACAAAGTGTGATAAGTTTTTTTGCATATCCATCGCTGATCTTCACCCCACATTTTGCATGTTGCACTTCTAATTCACCATGGCTTAGATGAAAAGCATTATTTTTGACGCCATATTTCCAGTTTGCAAAAAAAGAAGCTTGAGGAATAAATGACTATTGTGTTGCCAGCGGAATCAAGCTAATGTAGACATTTATGCATAAAGGTACTGACCGCATACGTGTGCTTAATTATAGAGTAACTGAGAGCATTATAGAGGTCTGAGAGCATTTTCACACTCAGTTTAAGTACTCGGCTCTGAAAGTGATGTCAATGCTGTTTTTAACGTAAATATTTAGCACTTCTATTTGACCGGTGTGTCACATATTAAATCAGTGCTTCTTTGCACTCTGTGGACACTGATCAGTCACAGATGTGCAAAAATAATTCGGGCATTTGAGAGGAGACTGCATTCATATCTGCAATCCACTCCTGAATCAGGTGGACCAGAAATTGCTATCCTGGAATAAACACAGGGTCAAAAAGCACTTTAACTAAACTTACCAAACATCCAGTCCAAATGAAAACACCCTGAATGTTTATAACTATTAACTAACATTTTGTTTGGCTGATCCTTGTTATATACAGAGCTGTGCAAAAGTGTAAGACCTGTTGTTATAGCAATTTTATAATGACCATTTATCACTCCAAAATCATTTTCTTCTTTCCCGTCTTTGTGAGCTTTAGCATAACTTAGTCTTCTCACCCTGTTCCCCTTCTGAAAAAAAAAAACAAAACAATTTCTGACCTTTGCACAGTAGTGTACATCGTGTATAACACCTTTGTGATTTCTTTCAGATTCTACATTATTTATGGTCTTTTTGCTGAATTTCTGCTGGATGTTAGATCGAATGTATGTGTTAAATGTCCTATGTTGTAAATGTCGCCATCCCTGCTGGTTTTTGCATGCACTTTTTAGTGTTGCACATTTAGGCTATGAAGAATGCAATACTCATATTCAGTGAAGCAGTATACCAGCCTGTACGGAACAGTGGGAACACAAAAGCACACACAGTTAGTGTTTAACTGGATGCTACTACTATTTTAGCAGCTATAAACACATTATTACATTAAGTTGTTTCTAATTTACAAAAAAAGGACCAAAATGAAATTAAAGTAAAGAATAACCGTTGCCAAAGTGACAACAATATGCTTTAAATATTACATTAAAATCAATAATATAACAATATTATTTTCCTCTCTTTTATTCTATTAACCCCTGACTTTTCTATGATCGGTGTCGGTGTCTTTTACACACACACACACACACACACACACACACACACACACACACACACACACACACACACACACACACACA